>OX596006.1:49612029-49718680 GCA_951394115.2 Drosophila phalerata | reverse complement strand
GGCCTCCCCTCCCTTGCCTACTGGAGAGAGTGGCCACTAGCAGCAATCAGCTCCTGCGGCCGCAGACCCGGCCAAAGATGTGCGTCCAGCCGGTTCACCACCACTTGGTATGTAGTCCGCTGTACTCAGGCACAGTATCTATTTGTTTTTATTTATTTACAGGCGAAAGAACACTTGAAAAAAAAAACACTTATAAACGGGACGACGAGGGAAAAGACTTTCACCACCGTCAAGTATTCTCTGCTGTCAGTGTGTGTGTGTGTGTGACACTGTGTGTGTGTGTGCGTGGGTGTCAGAAAACTTTGGCCAAGTTGGTTGTTGTCTTTGTCTTTGTCTTATGGGATTTGGTGTCAGGCCAGACAAACAATTAACAGGTAATTACGGAATAAAGCCGTTTAATATGCCAAATGCACACATGCACACACACACACACACACGCACACGTGACTGGCAAGTTACCGTTATATGCATGAGAGTCGCATAAATTAAAATGACAATGTATTTATTAAAAAAAAAAAAACAAGCTTTAAGTTCTCGGTAGCTTTCTATTCCCATTGGCAACAATTCAACAGTTCTGAATTCTTTATGATTTCGCTTAATGGCATTAATTAGTGTCACTGTCATTATTAATACATTACAATATGACAAGTCAGCAAACAAACTTGAATTCGAATTTTTCCGCCAAACACAGCGTGGCCAGATCTATAATTTGAGATGCCACATTATATCAACCTTATGTGGCCACACCGGCTTACATCGCAATATACATTGCAATCGCATCAAGTAAAATAGTATTTTGTGTCACAAATAGCTTATATTAATTACAGTTTGCGAAAGTCACAAAATAAACAATAAATATAAATAAACATATCGTTTATAAGTTGAGCATTTTTTCAAAAAAGGCGCCAAGCCCAGTGTGGCCATATTGTACAAATGGATTTTTCGCTGCACGCTAAAATGCTTTCAAGGCATAAACAGCTATTTTTCCCACTAAAGCTGGCAGCACTAGTGAGCAAAAAAACATTTTGGTATTTTTTATTCTCGACTGCAATTGCGGTCACACCTTGATCGCAATCTGAAATGGCGCGCAATTTAAATATTTTAATTTTCAGCCAAAAATAAACTGTTTTGTGAATGCACCAGTTTAATCAAGTTAAATACAAAAATTTTAGATAATTCTAAATGCGTAAAGCAAGCCTGCCAACTCGACTTTGGATTTTTAAGCAAGTTGGCAATACTGCTACTACAATTGTAAATCAGCTGTTGCGTCTCTCGGTCTTAGCTATTTTGCAACGCAATTTCAGCTATTTTGCGGCAGCTGTCCAGCCTAAAATAGCTAAAAACTTTTCAAGTAAAAAGTTGGTGGTGGGGTCACACTGGCCGCACATCGCAAAACATTGCAAGTCGCTTTTACAATTGGAATAAAATGTTATTTTAGTAAAAGTGCAAGAACTTTTTGATAAGTCGTCAGATCAGTGTATTTAATACAATAAAAGGTGCGCTTAAATTTGAAAAAAACCCAAATTGATTAAAGGTGCTGTGCTAGTTTTATTTGAAGCACTGCTTAAAAAAGAAATTGGGACACAAACGGAGAGAAGAACACGACGTCACAACGACAGCGCTGCTGCTGCTGCGTCGACGTCGCTGTCACTGTCGCTGTCGGCGCCGTCACATCTCTTGTTAGACTATTGATTTTTTTTTTTTGTGTCGCCAATTTCTGTCGGCCAAAAGTAATAAGTACCAAAAAAGAGGATAGAATTAAATAATTTGCATAGGCAAAAGTATTACACACACACTCGCACACACACACACTCGTACACACACACACTCGTACACACACACACACACTGGCCAGTTGTTGTTGCTGTTGTTTGGCGGTGACATCATCAAAAAATTAAGCAGCTGCCCAACAATATTGGTTACATTATTGGCCAATAACTGATTCATAGTTTTCATATTCTCTTATTTTCTTCTTTCCTTTTTGCAGCTGCTTTAAAACTGCACTTGTTGTAGTTGTTGTTGTAGTTGAGTAGCTGAGACACAAACCTTCTCCCCCGTCTCCTCCCCCCCCCCGCGCAATTGTTTAGCAGTGATTTCCTGCTCGTTCGCAGCGTTGCTACACCTTCAACAAAAAAAATGGATCGCAAGGCGGAGCTGGAGCGCAAAAAGGCCAAATTGGCAGCACTGCGCGAGGAGAAGGATCGTCGTCGCCGTGAAAAGGAAATCAAAGATATGGAAGAAGCAGCGGGACGCATTGGCACCGGCACCGGCATCGATAAGGATCAACGCAAGTGAGATATCGATAACATATATGTTATTATCAATTAACTATATTTAAAGCATATTTTTTTTTGACAGAGATCTGGATGAGATGTTGTCATCGCTCGGCGTTGCCCCTGTTTCCGAAGTCTTGTCCTCGCTGTCATCGGCCAATTCGCTGACATCCGATAATTCCAATACACAAACGCCCGATGTCAGTTTGCAGGCCACCACCGTCAATGGACAGAGGTATGCCTTAAATCACTCAATCATTACCGTTACCGTTACCGTTAACCGTTTCATTTTGAACTGAAGTACATAGCTTTGTTATCAAGAACCTATAAGCGAGACGTTTGTAACGGTTCGGTTTCGGTTCATTTTTCAGAAAACAACTTTTTTTTATTATTTTTTATGCTTTACATATAAAAATAACAATATGTTGACATTGAAAGTTCCTTGATCTAAAGTCTAACCAATTTTAAACATCCATAACTTTGCCAAAACTGAACCGATTTTCCAACAGATCATGATCATGATTCGGCCTCATTCTGCATTCCAATTTTATTAGTTTCTGAAAAAAAGATGTTCTGCAGATTTCCTTAGAATTCAATTTTAATCATCAATTGAAATTTTGAAAATTGAAAATTTGGAATCTCATGTTTTCACTTTTAATCAACTCCATATTCAAAATTAGTATAAAACAACGCTTTAAACTTGATTCTGCTAACTTTAATTTTTTTGTAAAAAATCATGACAAATTGAATAAAAATGTTGACTTGTAAAGTTACTAGATCAAGGATTTGACCATCTTTAAACGTTCATAACTTTGTCAAAACAGAACTGATTTTCAAGCGGTATGTTATTTTGAGCATGATTCGGTCTCTTAATTCTGAATTAAAATTCTATTAATGTCTAAAAAAAAAACAATTTCCGATTTCGTAAGAATTCGATTTTCATGCCAAGGGAATTTTGAAAATTGAAAATTTTAAATCTCATGTTTTCATTTTTAATCAACTCCTTATATCGATATAAATATAAAACAACACTTCAAACTTGGTTCTGGGAACATTCATTTTCTTGTAACTGCGCAACTTCAAAATTACATAACTTGATCAAAACTGAACCGATTTTCTAGCGGATTGTCATTTTGGTCGTGATTCAAGCTCTTAATTCATTTTGCATTAAAATTTTATTAATTACAAAAAAAAAAAAATTTTTGAAATCTCTCAAAAATGGAATAGCCTAAACATTTCTAATTTGTATCTGTGTTTGTAGTGTTGGAAAGAAGCAGCCACTGAATCTGAGCGTTTACAATGTGCAGGCAACAAACATTCCACCAAAGGAGACACTCGTCTATACGAAACAAACACAAACAACAAGCACTGGAGGCCATGAACGTGATGGTGCGTATGCTATCGATAAATCGATATATCCTAGATATAAACTCTTCAATATCTGCCATATATATCATAACTAGTTTAAGCAATAATAACTGAAACATCTCAATCATTAATATTATTGTGTAGACACTTTCCCATAGTTTGTTGCTTCTCTTTTATTATTATTACTATTATTATTATTATTAATACTAATATTATTGTGTGTGAATTTCAAAACTGTTTGTCTTCTTCGCTTGCCAACAAAATGAAAGTAATTTAAAATTCCTGCGCCCCTTAAAATAATCCTCTCCAAAAATCTGTATTTGAATTTGTGTTGCGCCTCATTCGATGAACTAAAGTTTAGGAATATAATATATATATAATGAAAAGCAACAGCATATTTAAAATATAAAGGTGAAATAAAATAACAAATACAGTTCTTTCTTGCCACTCATCGCCTCTGTCAGGATATATGGAGGACTGGTGGCGTCCACGTAAAGGTACTAATCCTAATCCTAGTTTTAAGCAGCCACCAATCCACTTCAACTCTCAACTTTAGACAGCACACAATATTTGTACATTATGCTTAACTAATCACAATATTAAATATTATCATGAGTCCTTTGAGTTTTTTCATTATTATTATCAACTTTAATTTTCAAGTATTTTCCAGAGGTCGCACATTTTGATCAACACTTGAAAATTGTCTGCTTTCATAAGTTTATTTTCCAAGAGCATTTTCCAAAAAAATGTTCTCAACTATTTTTATTTTATAGCTTAAAACTATCGCACTAGGTTCAGGAAATCATAATTTTTTTTAATGTTTGTTTTAGCTTAACCGTAAAAAAAAAATAAAAATAGTAGCTTTTTAATACTAATAATGCAGCTTATTAATAAATATTGCACGATCAAATTGTCTCAGCTATGTTGTGTGAAATTTTCAGCATTCTAGGTCTTTTGGCATGAGCTGTGCATTGATCAGTCAGTAAGTCAGGACAAAGAGACAAAGTTGTTTTTTTTTTGTATTTAACTTTAATATGTATGAAATATATATTTTAACATTTTAAGTTATGCAAACATTTTGTTAGCCGATTTGAAATGCTTTCTTTTCTTTTAAATTAATTTTTGAATGCTAGCAGAGAGATTTTGTCAATTTGTCATTATAAAACAACAAAAAAATCATTTATAAATAAAATTTTGAAGAAAACAGGCAGAAAAAATACGTGTTGACTGTTGTATATTTGCGACCTTTGGTATTTTTTTTTCATTTAGTAATGCTTCAGTTTGTTGTTGTTATTTGTTAATGGTATAGCTTTCTTAAAACTTTTAATTCAATTTTCGCATCGATTTGAGCCGCAATTTAATAATTTGTCTATTTACTTTTTCTTCCCCCTTTTATCTGTTCTTGGTACGCACGCAAAAATAAATGCAGCTCATGCTACGGATTATTATGGTGAGTAGTTGTTGAGTTTTGTACGTAAAACGTAATCCGTAAAACTAGTGATCCTGACTCCCTAACTCTCCCCAAGTAGTATTGTGTAATATAATAATAACTTTCAATCTATCTATCTATCTATCTACCACTAAATATGCAGTCCAATCTATCTATTTGTTTTCCTGTCGTATGTAGTTTGTTGTTAGTTGTATTGTTTTCTTTTTTAGAAACTTCAAGTATTGCTAAATCACTATATTTAGGTCCTACAATTGCTTTTATTCGGCCTTTCGGTACAATTTTTATTTAATTATTTATTTATCCAGTGAGATTTTGTTTTTATAATGTAGTTTCGATAAGAGATTCAGTTTGTATCAGCATTATTATGTTAAGCATGTCTATATGTGACTATATATATGCAATATTGATATATATATATATAGTGCATATAAAGCTATTATAACTACGAATATGAAATTAAAATTGAAATTGTTCCAACTCCACCCAATTTATAAGTTTTTAATTCGTTTAAGTAGTTGCAAAGTTTTTTTTTACGTTTTTCTCTATTTATACATTACATAAAACTATATTCTAAATATAAAAAAAAAATTGCCCGCATTTTAATTTTGCGTATTACACAGTACAACAGTCTGACTGTTATACACTAGTTGTATTCTAATTTTATATAAATAGAAAAGAAAAAACAAGGAGCTCGCATTTTTATTTTGCGTATGACAGAGTATAACAGTATGACTGTTATACACAAGTATTTAATTTTCTTTACAAAACAAAAAAAAAACAACAAAAAAAAAGAGCTCGCATTTTAATTTTGCCTATGACACAGTATAACAGTGCGACTGTTATACACCAGTTGTATTTTGAGGTTAGGCTTGCCTTTATTTATCATTCTATGTTTATTTAGCATAACAAAATCAACATTTATCTACTTTATACTTATATATAAACAATAATTATTAAAATATTAATCATAATGTGTCTTTTCCATCACAAGTATCAAGTAAACATATAAACTTATATATAAATACTTTCTTAACTATTATAATAATCTTAAGTCTGAAACAAAATGTAAGACACACACACACACACACACACACTCTCACATACACACACAGCAACGCATGTGTAAGCACTGAGAAAAATCATGTACTTATATATATTTTATTGATTTATATAGAAACTTATCTGTTATGATCTTAAAATTGTAATATCATTATGGCCAGTTTGTGTGCTAATATTTTTTTAATATTTTACAAAGACAAGTTTTAAAAAACAAAAGGAAAAAATCAATTTTATGTTCTATCCTACTCTATCTCCTTTCTTTCTCACTCTCCCACATGTCCCCATAAAAAAAAACACACGTCTCGAAAAAAAAACCATATATTTTCATCACAATAATTGTTAAAAACGGTCGTATTTTTTTTTGTTCATCACATATGTTTTTTTTTTGTACTTTTACTTTCATTTTGTGCCAAAGAGAAATAATTCTTAAACAATTTTGAATGGGCGGTACGTTATGGCCAACAGATTTGAGATTATTACGTTTGTTTTTGCAAAAAAAAAAAATGAAATTTAATCAAAAAAAAAAAAAAACTACAATGTATATGTACAATATATTTATTTCTTTATATTTCTTCAAGATGAATACAATCTTAATCCGGGTTTAGAGTGGGAGGATGAATTCACAGGTAGGTACACCCATAAAAACAGTGTTGGGAACCGACATGAAGCAAAATAGGAACGTACCAATTCTAACTTCCACAAGAAAACGAAGAAAGATCAAATTTAAAGTTGAAATTTGAAATTGTTAAAGCTAAAAAGAGAAAAAAATACAAACAAACTTCGCGCTGTCACTTTCTAGCAAACACAGACACACTTAAAAAAACACACACACACACACAGACATCCTGTCCCGCTCTAGCTAGCTATCTGTCTCGCTCTCGCTTGCCAAATGTATGTAAAGTTAATGAAAATCCCATCATAACGTGCATGCATTAGATATAGCATCATTCTTTTCATTACTATTTATGCTCCCTTTCTCTCTCCCTCTCTCTCTCCCTCTCTCTCTCTCTTTCTCTCTCTCTCTCTCTGTCACACTCTACTTCTCTATATCTCCTTCTTAATTCGCTCCATTTTGTGCCGTGACTAATCCAGAATTACTCAGTATTTAATTATACATTTAATCGCATTCGACTCATTAGAAATTTCATTGCATTTTGCATTGAGGCTTCCAATGAGTGTGCGAAATATTTGTGTGTGTGAAATATTTGGTTCTTTTGCTGTTCAATTTTAATGCATTAATTTGTAATTTTTTCTCATATATTTCATAGAAATTTCATTAAAAATTAAATTTATTTACACAAAAATTATCAACATCGATTCAGAATCGAATTGTATTTAAAATACCTTATATTTATGTATTCAAAACTTTAGAGACATTTTTCAAGTCAAACCGATTTAATACAAAAATAATTCAAATCGATTTAGAATCAAATCGTTTTAAAAATACATAAAACTTGTGAATTCAAAATTTTATAGACTTTTTTCAAATCAAATCGATTTACACCAAAAATAATTAAAACTGATTTAAAATCGAATCGTGTTTCCGCATTATGAATATTGATGTCCTTCTCTCTTTAAGCTTTTCGTTACACTGTTGTCTTGTTGTCACACTCGCACACACACACACACACATGTATTCTCTTCACATCCTCGCTCTCCACAACTGTCTCTGTCTCTCACATAAAGCACACAGCAAGCGAAGCAAAGAAAAAAATTCCAAATACAAAATACCGCACACAAAAAGCGACCTCTGTTGGCTGTTTAAATGTTTTGAAAGCAAAATGAAAGCTAATGAAAAAAGTATTGAATATAAATTGAATATAATAAATATATTGAAAATATGTAATATATTATTCCTAGCATAAATACATACATAATTTTAAGTGCAACAATTTATAAACTGGGTGGAGCAATTGAAACAGTTACAGCAAAAATATTGAAATTGAAACTGAAACTGAACATCGAGAAAAGTTATGATCCAAACTGATATATATATGAATATCTATCTAATAATGATACTTATCTAGTTAATTACTACATAAATTACATTTACCATAAATACATTTACTTAAAAAAAATATATAACAACACTACACACATAAATATGTACAAATACACTCATATATATCTATATATATATATATATAAACATACAGAAAAGTTTTGTAATTTAATAATTGAAAGAGATTTTTTGTTTGTCTTTTTTATAATTGGCTTTGTGTAATTAGTTGAAATCGGTAAAAAGCGCATGCACATCTCTAACACACACATACACGCACGCATACTATATATATATATACTGTATAGCTTGTGTTTAATATCTGAAAAACGTCTGACACTTTGATATTACTCACAAAAAGGGATTAATACCGATACCGTCACTGATAACCGGTATTAACCGATTCAAATTGGTAACCATAACTGAAACAACATTTTTTTATTCCGTCGAAAACGATATGATGATCCAAAATAACCGATTTGAGCTTTTAATAAGGGTTCAATAAAGAATTAAATTTATTTAAATTGTAGTTTTTTAAAAAAACATTGGATTTTTGAGCCAATGAACCAATATATTTAAAAATTTTGGTCCTGACAGATTACTGTAAAGCCCAAACTATAAGACCTAGATTTGATCGTACAATAAGGCGGCTTTTTCGAAAAAATAAAATCAAAACATAACCGGTTTCAGTTACGGTTTATTATCCTGCTCAAGAAAGTGTTTCGAGAAATCAAAAAGTCACATACTTGTTTTTAAATGTATAAATTTGATTCCCATTTTTAAGACAAGTGAAAAATGAAAAAGAGAATTACATTTTCAAAGTTCACATAATTGTTTATTGTTTTAATATAGAAAAATATTTACATTCAATAAAAATTATCTTTTTTTAACTTGTTCTAAGACAAGAAAATTAAAATTTAAAAATTTATACAATGATATATTTTTTACAATAGAAATTGTGTAAGTTTGTTGATTTTGACAAAACACTTTCATGACTAACTGTGTGTTTTCTGCGTGCGCTCTCTCGCTCTCTCACACAGCGCTGTGTTGAGTCCTTCACTCTAGTTAATTTAAGTCGATTTTTCTCTCTCTATCTCTGTCTCTCTCTCTCTTGCTCTCTCGCTCTCTCTGTTTTCTAATACTACACACACACACACACACACACACACATGCACTCACGATCCACAAACTCAGACCAAAGCCAAAATGAAAAGTAAACAAAACACAAATGAATGACAGAGACAACAAGATGCAAATGCAATTGCAAACGCAAAGTCTGAGTAAAAGCAAAATCAAAATCAAAATCAAAAAAAAGTAGAATTGTTCCTGTTCTGTCGATTGTCAAAGTTCCTTTAGCTGTGTTAGTTTTATACATTAAACAGTGCTTGCATTTGATGCCCAAGGAGATGACGAAGAGAGCTCGCTGCCACATTTGGATCACGGCTTTAGCTCCAAGCTTCCGCCGGGTTATCTCAACCACGGACTGCCCACCGTCAAGGACGTCGCTCCAGCCATCACTCCCCTCGAGCAGAAGAAGGAGCAGGAGGAGAAGAAGGAGGGTAAATATTCTCTCCATACAATATATAACCCACTTAAATTCTTTCTATTCATCAATTAATATACATCAATAATAATAATAATAGAATTTAAATTTATAAATTGTAAGAGTAGTGAGTCAATTATTCTGGCAGCCACTGTATGAGCATATGAATCATTGATCGGCTCATACAATTGATTTTGTAATGAATTTGTGATTAGTGATATGTAAACATCTGATTACATAACCACTGATATAAGAAATTATAATGAAATTAGCATTACATAGTCATTGCTAAAGTTCATGATACTGATTAGAAAGTCTCTTTTCATTATCATTAAAAAAAATAATAATAAAAATATCAATTACCACTTGAAAATCATTTCATTTGGTGATTTTTATTTGCATTACTCTTATCAACGATAATAATATATATGTGATTTTCATTATTAAAAATTGTTATTCAGATTCCGAAAATTTATTTATTGTTATACATTTTATTAATTTCATTACTTTTCTTAAAGATTAATCATTAATACAAACAATTCAATAAAAAACAGTTTTATTTCAAAATATCATTGAAGAATCAATATTGCTTACTATTAATTTGAAATCAGTTTCATTATCTGACTTACATTGTTCTATTTTCAATAATAATAAAATATGATTTTCATTAGTATTATATTTTTCAATTATAATCAAATGTTCAATTTATCATAATAACTTTTTCAATGCGCATATAATGCGATTTGTTATCATAATTACTTTTTTCAATGATAATGTAGCGTGATGTTCTGAAAATGATAATAATATTATATAAATCACGATTTCATGTGATTTTGTTTATTATTAAGTTTTCATTAGAATATCAATTAATTGATCTTATAATTGATTCCAATGATCATATATATATATTTTTGATGCATTAATAATTGATGATATTCATAATAATCAAAGACTTGTTGAGACTTGAATAACATTTATAATCAAATTGCAGTCAAGGAGCTGTCGGAGGAGCAAAAGCAAATGATAATATTGTCGGAGGACTTCCAGAGATTCGTGTTGAAAGCAGGTCGTGTCATAGAGCGTGCTCTATCTGAGAATGTGGACATTTATACGGATTACATTGGCTGTGGCGATAATGAGGAGGCGAATGATGAAAGATCCCATGCACGTTTATCATTAAATCGTGTCTTCTATGACGAACGCTGGTCCAAAAATCGTTGCATTACGAGCATGGATTGGTCAACGCATTTTCCCGAACTTGTGGTCGCCTCGTATCACAATAACGAGGAGTGTCCAAATGAACCCGACGGTGTTGTGATGGTCTGGAATACGAAATTTAAGAAACAAACACCAGAGGATGTATTCCATTGTCAGAGCGCTGTCATGTCCACCTGCTTTGCCAAATTCAATCCAAATTTAATACTCGGTGGCACATATTCGGGTCAGATAGTACTCTGGGATAATCGTGTCCAGAAACGTACTCCCATACAGCGTACTCCTTTAAGTGCTGCAGCACACACACATCCTGTGTATTGCCTTCAAATGGTTGGCACCCAAAATGCCCATAATGTTATATCGATATCATCGGATGGTAAATTGTGCAGCTGGTCGCTGGATATGTTGTCACAGCCGCAGGATACCCTGGAATTGCAGCAGCGTCAGTCGAAGGCAATCGCCATTACCTGTATGGCCTTTCCGGCCAATGAGATTAATAGTTTGGTCATGGGCAGTGAGGATGGTTATGTTTATTCCGCATCTCGTCATGGACTCCGATCCGGTGTGAATGAGGTCTTTGAGAGGCATCTGGGTCCCATCACTGGCATCTCCACACACTACAATCAGTCGTCTCCAGACTTTGGTCATCTCTATCTAACCTCATCCATCGATTGGACCATCAAATTGTGGTCTCTTAAGGTGAGTAGGCTCTATAATTTTAAAGATTATAATATCCCTTCAATGTTTCCCCAATAACTCTTACGAATTTCCAATACTTTTAAGAAATTACAAAAAAATGCATAAAATTTTAACAAACCAATAAATAGGAAACAAAAATAAATAGGAATCGTCAATTAGGAAATTCAACTAACAAAAATATGCAGATACAAAAACTAGGAATACAAAGAGTTTGAAATTGGAATATTTACAATTAGAAATAATATAATGAGAATTAGGAATACAAAATTAGGAAAGCACAATTGGGGAAAACGAAAATAAGGAACTATCTTATATTATCTTATATACATATATTGTATATATCTGTTTAGATATCTGAACGAAATCAAAAATATTTTAATATAAATAGCGCGATTTTTGATTTTAACTTTTCGTGATTTTTAGTTTTCTCAAAATATATATTTTTCCTTATTAAACGGTATATTATGTTCGTTTAAATGTATGTAGTAGGTAGAAGGAAGCATCTTCGACTCTATAAAGTATATATTATATATATTCATGATCAGCATCAACAGCCCAGTCAATATAGCCATGTCCGTCTGTACGTCTGTGCGTCTGTGTGAACGCCTAGATCTCAGAGACCATAAGAGGTAGAGTAACGAAGTTTGACACACAGATTTCAATATAAATAATATATAGTATCCTAATCGCAGAAAGATCGGACAAATAGAATGGCAGAAATAGCTAACCAAAGTTTTAAAACAAATGCAGGCAATACAAGCACTCAAAAGTATGCAGTAGTTTTTATTATATAGTAATTCTATGGTCGGGATCTTAACTACCATATAGATAGACTTTGCGACTAGTTTTTTTAAGTTTTTGGAATAATTGAATACTGTATATATTTGTGGGTAATTTCAGGACACTCGTCCACTGTACTCGTTTGAGGACAACTCGGATTATGTGATGGACGTGGCCTGGTCGCCGGTACATCCGGCTCTGTTCGCTGCCGTCGACGGCAGCGGTCGTCTGGACTTGTGGAATCTGAATCAGGACACGGAAGTACCGACCGCATCCATTGTTGTTGACGGTGCTCCGGCATTGAATCGGGTTTCGTGGACTCCATCGGGATTGCATGTGACGATCGGGGACGAGTCGGGCAGACTCTATGTCTACGATGTGGCTGAGCATCTGGCGCAACCGTCACGGGATGAATGGTCGCGATTCAATGCAACCCTCAATGAGCTCAAGATGAACCAGAACGATGAGGTCTAATGCATCACAGATGAAAACTACAATTGATGAAAATATCTATATATATTGAAAATATGAAAAGTAACATTTTACAGCCTAGTTTATGTACAGTGGGTCAAGCGAGTGTTTTGACAATGTACAAAATTCACACATTTCTTTTTTCTTCTTATTTTTCAATGAAAATTATTTTCCAAAAAAATAAGACGTCAAATTAAAAACCATAAAAAAAATATAATTTCTTGCAAGAAAAATTTTAAGTTGTCAAAACACTTTTTTGACATGCTGTATGTTACAGTTAGTCAAGAGAGTGTTTTGACAAAATCAAAGATTCAAACAGGTTTTTTTGCTGTTTATCCGATGAAAATTATTTTTTTTAATTTGTTCTAAAAAAAATAGGAAATAAACTAAAAGTCATTTAAAAAATGTATTTTTTTTTTTGCAAGAGAAATTGAGTAAATGTTTGACTTTGTCAAAAAACATTCTTGACTCGCTGTATATATGTTAATTATTAGAAACAGGTTGATTTTTTTCCTCCCAAAAAAAATATCCTGAAAAAATGTCTGCCTTTTTTCAGGAGAACACAGAAGACTATTATATATATTTTTGGAAAATTAATTGAAAATATATATAAAAAGTTGAGAAAAAAAATTAAAAAATGCAAATACTTAACAGGCTAGTTTTTGTACAGTTGGTCATGCAAGTGTTTTGACAAAATATCCAATTTACACATTTGTTTTTCTTTTTAAAAAATAAGTTATTTCATAAAATCCCAAAAAAAAAATGTATTCTTTTTTTGCAAGCGAAATTGTGTAAATTGTTGACTTTGTCAAAACACCTGCTTGACTCACTGTATGCAATTAGAACCAGGGATGAGTTACGTTATATTTTTCTTCTCAAAATGATAACGGTAAAAAGGGGCAAACAAGAAGAAGCAGAACACAAAAGACTATTTCTAATATTATTTTTGAATTAAAATCATTTAATTGTGCTTACATACATATATATATATATATACAAACATATATTTACTACATACTTTATGTATTTTCTCGTGCTATATTATTAGTTGTTCTTTTCCAAATCTGTTCAGTTTTTTTTTCCAATATCTCTGCCCCTTTTTCGCTTTTCTTTTGAAGTTCATTAAATGAAGTTAGAAAAGCAAATAAAAATATTTATAAAAACTCAAATCCTGCTAAAAATCATTGGTATTGTAATTTATTTGATATATAAATATTATTGATTATAATTATTATTCTTAATATTAGAACTGATTTCAGAATTTTTGTTTTAGATATTTTCATATGCTCTGTATAAAACAAAAAAAAAAACAAAAAACAAAAAAAAAGAAAACTAAACAACATTTTTATTTATACATACATACATATATACAAAACATATATAAACCTAAAACGAACAAGTTGAGAATTAGAAGAATGACAAACATGTATATTAAAAACTCGTGCAAAGTGACAACTAAGCAAGCAATTTAACAAGATTAAATAAAGATAAAATCATAGACACACACACATCTATACATATATATACATATGTGTGTGTGGGTGTAGGTGTGTGTGTGTATGAATAACGCCTCAATTAAAAGCATTCATATGTAGTTATTCATTTGTATTCACATATTTTGGGCCTGAATCATCACAATGTTATGTCAATTACAGTATGGCAAGTAATTGTTTTGACAAGCTAAAAAAAAACTTACATCACATTTTAAGATATATTTTTTTTGAATGGGATAAACTTATTTTCGATCATAATAATTTGTTTTTTCCATTTTTTTTGTTGGTCTATATTTAAAAGCTGACCAAATAATTTAATTTTTATATAAAAATCGGCTTAAAAACTTAATTTAATTTTTTTTATTTTGTAGTGTTTATTACTAAAGTTGTGAAATATCTTTTTGAAAATATCAGTTGTTAAAATTGAATACTTTTTTTTTTAGGTACAATTATAAGTTATTGTTGCAATTTTTGATAAGAATCATCAAATAGTAAATATTTTATTATTTATTTGTTATGAGTTATGAGCTTAAAAAAATCAAAACTAAAAGAAATGATCTAGGTAATTGAAAAAATGTTAGATATACTATTTCAGGATGCAGGAAAAATTAAGAATACAAATTATACAGAATAAGTATTACTCATAAATTTGTTTTTTTTTTTTTTAAAAAAAAACATGTTTTCAATTTTTTTGTATAGAAATAATAGTAAAATTAAATTTCATTTTGCTTATAAATTTTAATAAGATTTATTTTGCCATTTTTTTTTAAGTCAAAAATTTTAAAAATTATAAATGTTATGTTTTCTGATTTAAATATTCGTTGTTTTCCTTAATCAACACAATTTCTTGAAATAAAACTAAAAGTTATTTTAAGTTTTGTTCGTAAGAATTAATAAGTTATTTTAATTATTTTATATAAATTAACGTTTAGTTTTTAATACAAATAAGAATTATAATCATTATGTTTAATGATTCAAATAATAATTATTAATTAATGGCCCTAATCAAAACAATTACTTGACACACTGTATGCAAGTCTGTCGTTAACTGCAGTTGAAATGAAACGGAACGAAAAGAAATGAAACGAAGCGAAAGCCATGCTTAAAGCAAACTTAAAAGCTCTCGCAAAAGTGCGCGCTCTCTCTCTCTCTTTCTGTCTGTCTCACTGTGAGCGCAGTGGGCGGTGGGGTGAGGTGGGAGGTGGGCGGTGCAGCAGTGGCGTCAGCAGAGACAGCGACGACGACGACGTCGACATTTGGCAGCAGTGTCAGTCGCAAAAGGTAAAGCAAAGCAGACAGTAAGAAACGGCAGCGAAGCTCGCACAAAGCGTATTAAAAGAGAAAATATACAAATTTGCATAGAAATTGCAAGAAAGTGCAAGTGACGTTGGAGTAAGCGAGATAGACTCAAATGGAATACAAGGTAAGTACGCTGTTGCAAAATAAATCGATTGTTGCGTGAGCAAAAATATACATATGTACATATATAATATAAAATGAAATTAAAATGAAATGAATATGCGATGCGTCATCATACAGGCAGTACCCACTGTAGTGGCCCGCAAGCCGTTCGATGCCGTCGCCGATAGTCAGGAACTGCGCGGTGCAATGCGTGGCTTGGGCACCGATGAGCAGCAAATTATCGATATACTCAGCACACGCAGCAATGCGCAGCGTCAATCGATAAGCGCCGCATATGCCGCCGAATTCGAGCGTGATCTTATCGAAGATCTCAAGGATGAATTGGGCGGTAAATTTGAGGATGTGATTATTGCATTAATGCGTCCGCCGGTGGAATATCTGTGTCAGCAGCTGCACGAGTCAATGGCGGGATTGGGTACCGAGGAGTCGACACTGGTCGAAATACTGTGCACCAAGACGAACGAGGAGATGCGAGAGATTGTTGTCGCCTATGAGGATAAATATGAGCGCCCTCTGGCGGAGCAAATGTGCAGCGAAACATCGGGTTTCTTTCGTCGCCTGCTCACGCTGATTGTGACTGGAGTGCGTGACGATCTGGCAACGCCGGTGGACGCCGATCAGGCCAAGGATCAGGCAGCACAGTTGTATGCCGCTGGCGAGTCCAAACTCGGCACCGATGAGGAGGTCTTCAATCGGATCATGGCCCACGCCAGTTTCCCGCAGTTGCGTCTGGTATTCGAGGCGTACAAGGAACTCTCCGGCCAAACTATCGAGCAGGCCATCAAGCACGAAATGTCCGATGAGCTGCACGAGGCCATGATGGCCATAGGTAATACCCTATATACCCAAAGAAAGACTCCCACAAACGTGTACTCCTGTTATCCTATTGTAACAGACAGCGAGACATTTTTGACCCGATTGTTTCTGTGACAGCTATTGAGATATTCATCCGATTTTAAATAAATTTGGTCAGCATGTAACGTATGGTAAAAAAGAAATATTCTGTGAGTTTGGTTGAGTTAGCTTAAAACTAACAAAGTTTTCATACTAAAGGTTATAGTCATCCGATTTTAACCAAATTTAATCAGTGTGTAACTGACAGTCCCAAATACATAATCTGTGAGTTTGGTTGAGATAGCTTTAAATCTAACAAATTTTCTGAACTTTAAACTTTGATCCCGAACTTGAGCCCCTTGCAATTCGAATACTGCCAAAAAGGCCGTCTTATATAAAACTGTCTCAGCTATGTTGTGTGAAAATTTCAGTCTCCTAGGTCCTATGGTTTGGGCTGTGCAATGATCAGTAAGTCAGTCATTAAGTCAGGACAAAAAGTTCATATTCATATTTTGTATTCTTCTCATGTGAGATTCTAAATAATTCTTGTGTTTACTGCAAGGTTCTATTTTAGATGCCATTTTTTAAGTACCGACAGGCTTAAAGTTAAGTAATTGGGAATTTAAGGCTATGCAGGGTACCAGGTCTTTTATAGTGTATCCTGATGATTCTAACAACTTGCATATTTCTTTCAGTGGAGTGCGTGCAATCTCCGGCGGCTTTCTTCGCCAATCGGTTGTATAAGGCCATGGACGGAGCTGGTACAGATGATGCGACCCTTATACGGATCATTGTCTGTCGATCGGAGATCGATCTGGAGACGATTAAACAGGAGTTTGAGCGCATCTATAATCGCACGCTGCACAGCGCCGTTGAGGTGAGTTAGTTATAGGATACCCTGTAATCCTGTAGATTGCCTATTAACATTTAAGTAATGCATTTTCAACTTTTGCTTTTCTGTATTCTTATTCTTGTTCTTGATATTGATCTTGATCTTGATCCTCCCCATCGTTGGTGTTTTCTGTGGTGTTGTTTGTTATTGTGTGTTTGTTTTTGGGTCCCTAGGACGTAAGTATTGGTTCACCGAATTGGCTTAAAGCTTAAATACACCACTAACATTTTGGTACCTCAAACGAATTCCGAATCTACTTTAAGGGATTAAAAAAAAAAAAAAAACAAAAAATAAAATTTATAAAAAAAATAAATCATAAATTTGGAAATATAACTAAAAAAAATACTCAGAGTATAAAAATTAGGATTAATTTTATGAGGAAATAAAAATTAGGAAAACAGAATTAGGCAGACAACAATTTTGTCCTTCCAATTTTTTTTTTCTTAATTTTTATTTCCTTATAACAATTTGTAACTTCCCAATGTTTTTGTTTCTAATTTTTAGTTTCTAATAACAGAATTTAAAATTTTGTTTTCCTAATTTTTATTTCCATATAAATTCAATATACCAATGCTGAAAAATTTCCAAATTTTTTTTTGATCCAAATTTTTCCAAATTTATTATTTCTATTTTTTTCTTCCCTATCTTGGTTTTTTTAAATTGTCCTCTTTCTCTTTTTTATTTATTTTTTAATTCCTAAAATAAATTTCGGAGTTCGAATGAGGTACTATAGGGAATCATCATTTTGACCCGCTTGTGGAATTCCAAATTTAGTTTTAAATTTATTTAAAATTGATTAATTTTCTATTAAATATCTAATAATTTTTTATTTTGTAATTCTTTTGCAGTCGGAAACTTCTGGCGATTACAAACGGGCTTTGACGGCTTTGCTACGAGGCGCCTAAACGTGGCTAAAACTCTTAAATATATATATATGTATTCGAGCTTAAACCAGGGATCGTAATGTTTATAAATTTTAAAAATGCAAAGCATCCCTTACAAATTTATCATTAAATCTCATAAAAAAATACAATATCTAAATGCAAAAAATTTTATTAAGTCATAAATACATTTTAATTTTGATTTGTATTTATTTTTTTTACTTGCTTTTGTTATATTTTTATTATGAAAATTGAGAACAAAAGTTTTTAAAGTTTTTTATGCAAAAAATTATTTTAAAAATATTGCAAGCACATCTCAAAATATGTAAAATATAAATTTTTTGTTGCTTAAATTTTATAAAAGAAAAATTCAATTAAAATGTTGAATTTTGATATTTAAATAAAACAAAAAATTTCTTAGTTTGCTCAAAAATATAAGTCAAAATTAATTTTAGTGATAAAAATTGAAAACAATAAAACTTTGAATTAATTTATAATACACACCATCCAAAAATAATGTATGAAAAATTTTCTCAGTCATTAAGTTCAGTTTATTGATTTCTTTAAATTTATAACTTTAATTCTGAATTCCTGGTTTAGCTCAGCATTGAAATTATAGTATTGTAGTGAATTTAGTTAAATGGCTTTTAATGTTTGCATTGAGCGCACAGTTGCTGCAATAAATATACGTACATGTAATAAATATACTCTATATATATATATATCTATATGTATTAAACAAAATGAATTCATTACACGGAATACATGAAATTTCAACTTAAATGTTAACTAAGGGAACCACATTGAATCACGATCATCATCATCATCATCATTAGCATTAGCATTAGCTTTATCATTATCCACAGTATTGAGATGAGGATTAGGATTACTTAAAGTATAACTTGTGCAACTCCTTCGACTTTACGGGCAAATAATTTTGCATTTCATCCGGATTCGTCCAGAAGCTTACGGAACTCTGAAGACAATAATTTTTTTGTTTTAAATGTGATTAATGAAATAAAAAATGAATTAAATAAAATTAAAAATATTAATAAATGTACCTGAAGCGCTGAACAGGGTGCTTCCCGATGTATATACTCCTTCAATATGTAATCATTCTCGATTTCGCAGTGGAAACGCGTATCGTGCATCCGGATGAGGACATCATCAATGCGCAAAAAGTGACGCAGGAGGACAAAGAAACCGGAGGGCATCACACGCTAATGAAAAATGTATAAGAAAGCCATTAAAAAATTAAATTAACGATAATAATTGTTTATATAAAAATAATTAGGAAATGAAACTTATTTTTATTTTATCTCATAAAACGAAATTTAATTTAATAACTTAAAAAAAAAGAAAATATATTTAAATTTGTATATAAGAATTAAACAATTACTCTTATTTTTCAACATTATTTTAAAAATCAAAAATAATAGTTATATTTCAATTTTAAGCATCTGTTATGTATCATATAAACAAGATATTGAGTCACATGTGAATGATTTTAGATTTTGGAATCAAAATATTAGTTGAGTAACTGTTCATTGCTTAAATTATTGTAAAATTGAATAATTTTTACTTTTGATTCTTATTAAAAAAAAAAAAGGTTTTCAATTGCGAAATTTACTCACAATTCGAACACTCATTGCTGAAATGCCGTGATCATGAAGTTCATCCTCGTAGAGTGTGAGATCGTGATAGAATAATATATTCTCGCGTTGCATTAGCTTCATCTTGTTCAGGGTCTGATCGGTGGGTTCGCTGCGAAACTTATCGTTCAATGTGCCCTGATATGTTGAGGTGAATGTCCAATCGAAGGGCTTGTACTTCTGTTCCATATTCTGTTCCGAACTGCAAAAAGTATCCAAATTGAAATACAATTGTTCCAAAATTCTTATATGAAATTTTAGAAAATAGTTTTAAAGAAATGTTAAAGTTGTGACAATCTGGAGTAGGTCAGACTCTGGATCTAAGAACATTACTAGTCCAAATTTTTGTCGAAATTGGCATGATTTTTTACAAGAAAAAAGTTCCCAGAATCAATTTTGAAGTGCTGATTTATTCTAAATACGATATAAAAAGTTGATTGAAAGTGAAAACTTGATATTTAAAATTTTTAAATTTCAAAATTCCAAAGGGGGAACCCTTAGCATGAAAATTGAATTCTGACGAAATCTGAAAATTATTTTTTTTTTGTTTTAATTAATAAAATTTGAATGCAAAATAAATTTGTAGGCAAAATTATGATATTGTCACAAACTAAGAAGTCCCTTTGCAGAATTTTGGTACTGGGTAACTGGGAAGTTATTCGAGAAAGTGTTTTGACAAAATCATCGAATTTAACAATTTAAAAAAATTAAACAAAAAAATAAAAATTTAACAATTTTAATACATAAAAGTGGGCAGCTACAGTAAAACACGCTCGACAGTAGGATACCCTGTACTAAAAGTAAATTTTTGACCAATTCCTATGGCAGCTATATGATATGGGAAACTGATCGTTACCAAATTTGGTCAGGATAAATAACAGCAACTGAAATGCATATTCTATTAGGGTGGTTAAAATATCTCAAGAAAAACAGATTCTTTTTCATATTAAAACCTGATTTTGGACCGAACGTCTATTTGGCAGCAACAATATATGGTATAGTGGTCCGATTAGGAACAAATTTGGTCTGGGTGTATAATACCAGCCTAGATATAAATTGTGTCAGATTGGATTAGATATCTCCAAAGACAAGTAAGTTTTTCTTACTATAACTTCATTTTCGACCTATTGTACCTATATGGCAGCTCTATGATATAGAGGAATACGGTATCCAGGAACCAGGAATAACAGGGTATAAAAAACAAATGTGGAAATGAATATTTTGTGCAAACACTTGATTGACTCACTGTATATGCACACAGTGTATATGTATACAGTGAGTCAAGAAAGTGTTGTACTGTGGGCATACCGCGTTTCGCGCCATTCCTGCGCGCAGGCAACCTCAACGGGAGAGTCTTTGCCATTGGCCACCAGAGCGAGTGCATCGATTGGCTTGAATTCCATGAGAGCGCCATCTGTGTGCTGGAGGACGAGCCTGTTCTTGTGGAACACCATGTCTGGCAGATGGGGCAGCTCCAGTGAGTGCTGATAATGGCACAGATCACAGCGATTGGCATCGTTCTTACCACAACACTTATCGCTGCCCAAATGGCACATACTCTTCAATATATGCGATTTCTCATAGCTGATGGACCAGTCATTAAATCGCAGGGATTCGCAATCCACCGGTAATCGCAGCACACTGTACTACACACACACACACATGAGTTAATTATTATCAATTAATTTTATTCTGTATAAACTCAAAACTCATTTACTTACTTCATTTGCCATAATTAAAATGTACGAATTTCAAACAACAAAATATAAACTCATATAAAACGCGTATAATTGGGCAGTCTAGTGATGTAGAGTTGTATAGACACTGTTGCCAACTTAGCTAATTTATAGCTAGATGTGGCTATTTTCAGAGCTTGTTTGCTAGACAAATTTCAAAATTACTATTAACCGGAAATCTGACTTTTTTAAATATATATTCAACTAAGTTTTGCTGTTATTATTTTTGGTAAAACTCTGCAAAAGTGCCCACAGTAACAAATTTAGATGCTTTCCAGGCAGAAACAGCTTTTTTGCTATTAACAACTTGCCAGCACTGGCGTGGAAGATTGCCACCCGGTGCAATGATTGCCACCCTGCAAAATTTTCGGATCTGGCAGCTTGTACTAGAGCTGGGACTTTCCGATTTTTTTTCGAATCGATTTAATTCGATTTTTTAAGTAGTGAAAATCGATTAAAAATCGATTTTTTTTAAAAAAGTTTAAATTTGGTTTTAACTTTTATTTTCGAACTGAAGTATATATTTTTTTTAGTACAATTCATCATTTATCATTATTTATAAAAAAAAACATCATTTAGAACAAAAATAAAAATAAACAAAGGAAAATAATAACATAACTAAAATTAAAAAACTCATGAAACCCAATTTAAGATGATGTGAATTACAAATTAAAGCTCGCTTTAAATAGAAAAAGGAAAATAATAACATAATTAAAAATAAAAAAAAATGATATTTAATGGTGTGGGATGTTAATCCCTAGACATAAGTACTCCTTTAGCAGCACTAGATTTTTTATAAAAATCGATTTTTTTTAAAAATCGTTTTTTGCCCAACCAAAGAATAAAAAATCGATTTAAATCGATTTTAAATCGATTTTAAAAAAATCGGTCCCAGCACTAGCTTGTACCATTAAATCAAATTGGAAATTTGGTTGCATCCAAGAAAACTCACCTATTTTTGAATTTTTCTTTATATTAAAGATAGTATCATTTGAATTTTTGCATATTTTTTGTTCGAATTTTTTCGATTTGTTTTAATATTATTTTTAGAATTAAATTTAGAAATTCTCTCCGCAGTGGTTGACAAACTTCAGATAAGCTTATTAATGATCGATACTAATATTACAAATGTGATTCGATATTGTATCGATACTACAAGTCTGGATACTACATCAAATAAATAAAATACGAACAAAATTTAAAAAAAAATAAAAATATATTTATATACTTGTACGATACTTGCAACAAACTATCGATATATGCGATATACGTGCACATCACTTACTGATAGCGGCAAATGTTTTGTTATTGTCAGTTATTCCATTTCCATATGTAGACGTTGATAACAAATTTGTAATTTTGTTTAATAAACTTGAATTCAAAGCGATTTGTGTTAAATACAACTAAATAGAAAGAGCAGAGCAGAGCAGAGGGAGTAAGAGAGAGAGAAAGAGAGACAAACGGATGATGATTGCGCTTAAACGCCTGCCCCGCTCCCTCCTGTTGCGCGCTCTTGGTAGCTCGCAGCAGCAGCGCTCAAAGCTGCATACAAAATCGCCTGCACAGTGGTGCAAGACACAGCAAACAACAACAACAACGCAAACACAGACGCCAGAGGACACGGTGCGTGGCATTGTGGACGCTCTAAGGAATGGACAACGTGCTCTGGGTCAACCGACGAGCATAACGCATCCACATCTCATACGACCCAATGAACTCGTGCCCGGCGTCGAGTTGACCGAGTTCCAGTCGCGTCGGACGTGTCTTATGCAAGGCTTGAAAGCCTACGCCGAGAGCTTTGGCGATGAGTTCAACGGACGTGCCGCCAAAAGTCATATGGTGAGTAACTGCAGTAACAGTAATTCAACTTCACCTCCACTCACCTCCAACTATGCATCAGTGATGCCAACTATTTCTCAGAAAAAGGCTGAAAAAATATACAACAGAAAATTGATCAAATTTTTTCTTAAAATTTAAATTAACAGTTTTCTTTTAAAATAATATGCCGTAATGGCTTCAATTTGTTTTAGGTATTTGTCAGGATGGCAACAAGATTTGCCATCTGAATCAGTTTCGGTAACACCCCTAATGTTGCGCTGACTTTAACCGTTGTAATAATATATATAAAATTGAGTAGTATTGGAAACTATATCGATCTTCTTTATACGAAGATCATGGTGAAATTTCATGGTTTACCCTTTAATGAATAATCATTATTATGAACATCCCTGATTTTTTTCCAACACTAATCGAAAGCACTAACTATATCGACTTTTTGCGATATATATCAATTTTGACTACCATTACTAATGTGGCTATCGATGTTTATTTAGCTGGTTATTGGTGCTGCCGCCAAAAAGTATATGAGCGGCAAGATACCCTATGTGTTCCGTCAGAGCTCGGACTTTTATTATTTGACGGGTTGCCTGGAACCGGACTCGGTACTGCTGCTGACTATCGATGAAACGGGCGCGGTGCAATCGACGCTCTTTATGCGTCCGAAGGATCCGCATGCCGAACTGTGGGACGGACCGCGAACGGGACCCGAGTACGCCGTGCATCTGTTCGGTGTTAACGAAGCTTATGGTATCGATACTTTGAGTCAGACGCTGGAGAAGCGAGTGGCGCAATTGAAGCCACATTTGTGGTTCGATTTGAAGCACTCGGAGTTGCCGAATGTGACGGAAACGATGCTCGGATTGTGTCAGAGCGAAAGATCCCGATTGTTGCCCGTCTACAGTTTTGTGGAGAATATGCGACTGATTAAATCGCCCGCCGAAATGCAATTGATGCGTCGCACCTGTGAGATTGCATCCCTGGCCTTTAACGAGGTCATGGCAGAGACACGACCCGGACAATCGGAACATCAACTCTACGCTGCTATCGATTACAAGTGTCGAATGCGAAATGCCAGCTATTTGGCGTATCCGCCGGTTGTTGCCGCCGGCAAGAATGCCACCGTTATACACTACGTGAACAATACACAGCTACTGCAGCCGCAGGAACTGCTCCTGATGGATGCGGGCTGCGAGTACGGCGGATACACCAGCGACATTACGCGTACCTGGCCGGTGAGCGGACAGTTTACGGATGCTCAGCGCACGCTCTACGACATGATGGAGCAGCTCCAGAAGGAGACTATCGGTGAGTTGTAGTTATCGATGTTAGGGTTGCCAGCATGTCCAAAAATATATAACTCAATATACGAAAATTGGGAAAACAAAACTATTAGGATACAAATATAAGCAAACCAAAATTAGAAACAAGAAGTAGGGGAAAAAAATTGGGATGATAAAAATTACGAAGGACCAAAATTCTAATGTTATTAGAAAATAAAAAAATTAAGGGAAATGATTTTTGCTAATACTAATTACAATATAAGATGTTGATTAAAAGTGAAAAATTTGAGATATAAGATATTAAATTTTCAAAATTCCATTAAAAATCAATACCCAAATCTAGGGGTCAATTTTTTTTTATTTACAACATTCAATAAATTTGTTTGCAGAATAAATTAAGAGGCAAAATTATTTTCAAAATAACATTTCGCTTAAAAATCGGTTTAGTTTTGAAAGAGTTATGAAAGTTCGAAGTTCTTCCCACTTTTGGCCTAGCAACTTTACAAGTCAAAATTTTTGTTCATTTTCACATGATTTTTGACAAGAAAATGAAATGTCCCAAAATCAAGTTTGAAGTGTTATTTTATACTAATTACGATGTCAGTAGTTGATTAAAAATAAAAACTTGAGATTTAAAATTTTTAATTTTCAAAATTCCAAAGGGGGGACCCTTATCATCGAAATCGAGATCTAGAGTAAAATAATTTTCTTCACGAATTTAATAAAATTTGAATACAGAATAAATTTAGATATAAACCATGATCAAAATTACATTCTGTTTGAAAATCGGTTCAGTTTTGCCAAAGTTATGAAAATTTGAAGTTGGTTGCACCCTTGACCAAACAACTTTTCAAGTCAAAATTTTTGTCAAATTTGCCATGATTTTTTACAAGAAAATAAAAGGTCTCAGAATGAATTTTAAAGTGTTGTTTTATACTAATTATGATATAAGGAGTTGATTAAAAGTGAAAACTTGAGATTTAAAATTTTGAATTTTTAAAATATCAAAGGGGGGACCCTTACCATAAAAATCGAATTTTAGAAAAAAATAATTTTTTTAAACAAATTAAGTAAATTTAAATGCAGAATAACTAAAGAGGCCGAAACATGATCAAAATGACATTTCGTTTGAAAATCGGTTCAGTTTTGACAAAGTTATGAAAGTTTGAAGTTGGTTGCACCCTTGACCAAACAACTTTACAAGTACAAATTTTTGTCCAATTTGCCATGATTTTTTACAAGAAAATGAAAGGTCCCAGAATGAATTTTAAAGTGTTGTTTTATACTAATTATGATATTAGGAGTTGATTAAAAGTGAAAACTTGAGATTTAAAATTTTGAATTTTCAAAATATCAAAGGGGGGACCCTTAGCATTTCGATTTTAAACCAAAAACTTGAAGTAAATGAGCAAAATATTGAATTTTAACTCAAATCCAGTGATCGAAAATAATAATTATTTCAACTATTGAAATTAATTCATATGATACAATAAATCAGAGGTCCTTAAAAGACACATATAACCATAATAAAAATTTAAAAATAACTTTAAATTTTGATTTTTAAAATACAAATGGAAAATAAGAGTTATGGTTTAATTTTCATATACAAATTTGATTAATTTGAATGATTTTAAATAACTTTTAATAAAAATAATATATTTGTTACGGTCGCTGTTCCCTTGTAGAGCTGATCATGCAACCTGGCGGCGAGACCCTTGATCAGTTGTTTGAGACGACGTGCTTCAAGTTGGGCAAATATCTGCAGGAGATTGGACTGGTCGGGAAGCATCTGAGCGAGTATAAGGAGCTGGCGAGCCAGGGCTACAAGTTCTGTCCGCATCATGTGTCGCATTATCTGGGCATGGATGTCCACGATACACCACATGTGCCGCGCAATACACGCCTCCAACCAGGGATGGTGTTCACCGTGGAGCCAGGCATCTATATTGATGAGAAACGGACGGATGTACCGCCGGAATTCCGTGGCATTGGCATACGCATTGAGGATGATATACTGATCAATAATCAGGGAAAAGTTGAGGTACTCACTGCCAGTTGTCTCAAGGAGCGTCGTGCCCTTGAGAATCTCTTCAAGGTGAAGCAAACGGATTAATCCAATAGGAGAGCCCTTATTTTTGCTAAATTTCTAGTCATTAATTAGTTTTAACAATTCACGAAATGTTTGCATCATTTAGAAAAAGAATTCAATGGCCAAATGTAATTAACTAATCGAAAATATATACATATAATTTACATTTAATTGAGTTCAAAATTAAAGTCCCCAACAAATTAAATAACAAAATATCTACAACTCTCCGCGAAAGGTAAAATTAAATTTCCAATTAAGGACTTTCATCATTTATGTCTTTAATACAAAAATAAGTACAAGAATAAGCTATATATATAAAACTTTCAGTACTGACTTAATTACTCACTCGACTTACTCAATCACTGATCATTTCACAGCCCAAACCATAAGACCCAGGAAACTGAAATTATCACACAACATAGCTGAGACAGTTTTATCATTTATAAAAATGAATGGAGCTGAAATTTTAACAAATTTCAAAGTGATTTTGTGTGTTTTGTGGTTCTTGATAAAAGCATCTTTGAATTGAACGAAGGTAACGAATTTGGGTTATAATTTTTAGTTAAATAATGTCGATGCATATATCTATAGGTTCTACATCGACAAATGTCGATGTGTCCAGTTATCACTGCTAGTAAATGTACACAATTCCAATTCGTTGGACATATTTAATTACAAAGTAATGCATAGATTATAAAATATAGAAATTGAATTGAAAATCGAGACTGGGACTTGAATCCTTAGAGCTTGGCAAACACGGGTCTCTCATCCTTGGTGAGCTGGGCAGCCACAGCCTGAGCAAAATCCTCCGATTGCAGATGCAACTTGTTGATGATGCGCTGCAAATGCAAAAGTCGATAAATATCGATAAATCAAGCTGTAATTCAAGTAATTCAATTACAATGTGATCGAGTCCCTCTTGATTGGTGTGCTCCAGGGAGTAAACCATACTCTCCTTGGTCGTCTGCACGGCAATTGGACTCCGTCCGGCAATATCGGCAGCCAAATCGATAGCGCCACTCAGCAGCGTATCCTTATCGGCAAACACACGACTCACGAGTCCACAGCGCTCGGCTTCAGTCGCCTCGAAGCGGCGGCCCGTGAAGCAGAGCTCGCGAGCGAGCGATTGACTGCCGATGGCCTTCGGGAAACGCTGCAGTGTACCCACATCGGCGGCCATGCCAATGTCCACCTCTTTTATCTGTAAGTATCGGTATCGATAAGCAAAATATATTCGATCGTATATTTCAAAGTGACTAAAACTAATTTACCGAATTTATAGCTAGTTCTGGCTATTTTCAAGTTTCGATTGACAGAAAACTTTGAAAATTACTGTTAGCCGCAAATCGGAATATTTTAAATATATATCTTAGAATGTAATAATATAAAAAAAGGGAATACATATTTCAAAAATAAATATTACATTGAGATATCGATATTTTGTGTCAAAAAGTACCAAATATAAATGGTTTTAGTTCTTATCAAAATGTTATCGATATAATTATTTTTTCAAAAAAGTGTATCAACAGCCGTACCTGAAAGAAGGCATCCTGTGTGCTGTAGCGAATGTCCGCAGCCGTAATTAAATCGACGCCGGCGCCAATGCACGCTTGATGTACGGCCATAATGACCGGCTTGGAACAACGCTCGACGGCGCTAATCGAATCCTGATAGATTTTAATCGTACGCTCGACGATAATTCCCTTGCGAGCGACATCCTCGCTTTCCGCCAACTGTTGACCCAGACTCATCATCGAACTGAGATCGATGCCGGCACAGAAATGTTTCCCAGCTGCTGACAAAACAATGGCGCGACAATCCGGATTAATTGCCAGCGACTCGAAACAGTCGCGAATTTCTCTGCAAGCATACATACATTAGTAGTGGTATTCCTGAAACAGATTTCGATTTCATTTCGACCCGTTAGCACACTGATTTTATTATGATTTGGAGAATTTAAAACAATGGCGGGAAACATACAAATTGACAAATGAAAGTGTGAAAACTGTTTTTCTTAGACTTTTTGTTAATAGTTTGCTTGCAGAATATTATAATTAGAATAATACTAATTGTATATAAAGCTTAAGCTTAAACTAAACAACTAACAACTCCTTTATTATCTGCGTCTTTTTAAGCAATTTTAGTGCATTGGCTTCAATTGTCACAGCCCTTTTCTTAGCTGTCCATGCAAAAGGACTTTTGTAAAAAGCCAGATTTGACGGGAAATAAAGCTGAACTCTCAACACTGATATTTAAATAGATTTGCATTTGTTTGCAGTGCAGCCAACTCTATATATTTTACTCTCCCGCTGCATGCAAAAGGACTTTGAAAGAAGCCAATTTTAACGGAAAACAAGCTGTTCCGGCAGCACTGATATTTTGATATTGTAATTTGCAGTGTTGCCAACTCCTTAATTGTTGTTCTTCCGCTGCACGCACAAGGACTTTGAATGAAGCCAGTTGTGACGGGAAACAAGCTGCGCCGCCAACACTGATAATTTAATAGATATTCATATATTAATTGTACTTACAGCCACATTTCTCTGTCGATTGCATTGAGTTTCTTTGGACGATTGAGCTCCACATGGAAAACAAAGGGTTTTGGCGTCGTTATCGCCAATGTCTTGAACTGTGGCACATTGCCAGCAGCGTTTGTGTTGTTGCGATACGTCTGCATAGCTGCAAGTTTCAATTTTAATTGAATATCACAAATTGTTTTGTTTTGGACTTTGCACCTGTTGAACCGCCTGGACTTGCAGTTCAATATACACTCGGCTACACAATCATTATCTATCGTTTAAACTTACCGCTTATTCTCGGCGCCAGCCTGATAACATTTGTAAATCTTTGCAGTGACATTTTTGCAAACTGTATAAATATTTTTGAAAGACCTTTCTTTTTATAAATTTTTATGTGGCGGCTGCAGTGCTGCCAACTTATTTAAACAACAAAACAGCTGATTTTGACTGGAAATCATCTAATAGCTCAAATTTAAAAAAAAAAAAAAAAAATACCGATAGTTTGAACGTCTGGCCGCCTTTCCATTCAATTAAAGTGCAAGCAGCCTGGCAGCTCTTAAAAACGAGCGCGCTGTTTAAAAATTTTACAATAAATTGTATAAACGGCATTAAGAGCAATTATGGCAAATCTTTATGGTGACCTTTTAAATGAAATCTTTTGTTGCGACATGGCTATTAAAACAAGTTGGCAGCTCTGCTATCATATCATATCAGCTGTGCCAGCTCAACACTGACGGCCAAACTGACAGCACTGAATTAAAAGTGCAAGTTTAAAAATGCATCAGACTCAATTAAAAAATTGATCAATTTGATGAAAATTAATAATACGAAATTAGATAAAATTAAGGTGAACATTATTAAGAAGCTAGCTGAAGGCCTTGGATGCCATGCTAAAACAAAATCAGTTAGGCTATAAGTTTTAACTGTAACCTTGCTATATATAATAATAATTTATAAGAAGCTTTAAAGTTGGTCGCAAATTTTTTTTTTTTTTTTCAGAAATGTACTAATTTTTTTAGGTAAAAAAAATCGAGCCATATCGGATATTTTTACTGTATGGGCAACGCTCGGTTGTTGGTTGCTCGCTCTCTCTCTCTCGCTCTCACTCTCTCGGATGAGGTCTGGCATTGTGTACGGCATAGGCAAAGCAAACGGTTCAGTTAGTGAGTGAGATCTTTTCATACTGTTTATTAAAACGCAACAACAAACAACAAGCAAAATACGTTGTTTATTATTCGAAAAGAAAAAAAAGAAAGAAGAAAATTATTGAAAACATAACGTTATTAGTTACGTCGACATTAAATAGCAGGTGGTTAAAAGCGATTGGCTAACAAAATGCCATAAAAATTCCGATTCTTGGAATTTTTGGTAACATATATAAACGGTTTCCGAGAATTTTTTACCAATACCAGTGCCAACAAGTGCCTCCTCACATACAACAACAACAACGAACTCGCCAGCCAGGTATTTTCTGTGGAAACGCAAGGTGTGTACTTACTTAAAAATATAAATATACCAAATAATGTGTGGTGTGCAAGTGTGACCCTAATGAAATTCGAAAATAATTCAAATGGTCTAATGGAATTTATTGTTGTTGTAAATTGCAGCAAAGAGAAATGCGAGAAATGCGAGAACATCACTTTATTATTGTTGTGCTCTTCTTCATCTGTTGCTGTACACTAAATGTGGAGATGGTATGCGGCGTTAAGGGAAATCCCGGCTGGGTAATACCGGAGCGTGTGGAGTTGCCAATTGGCAGTGATCTCAATATAAGTTGCACCATTGATAAGTTCGAAATTGGAGCAACCTGTAATGCTAGACAATTGTATTTTAAAATGACCGCCGAAATGGGTGGCAAGGAGATCAACTATATTGAGGAGCCGGATATCTATTATATTAATGATACTACCATATTGTTAACCGCTATGAATTTATCGGAACAGGATTCATCGTATGTGTGTATGTGTGGCAAAAATGGTATCGATACATCGCGTGTCTTTGTCGGCACTAAACCGGCGAAAGTTAAGGATTTCGAATGCACCAGCTATGATTGGGATTATATGTTTTGTAATTTTACAACACCCAAAAATAGCATCATTACCAAATATAATGTGAGTTTCGAAACGCAACGGAACTCCAGTTATCGATACTATGTCGATTGCAATTTCGATGCATCGCCAATCGTTAATTGCAATATCACACAGGAAACGTATAAAAAATTCTCCGAATATTATTATTTTCGTTTGGATATTACGAATCCGTTGGGGCAGGAGACTCAGGATATTCCGGTGAATAATTATGAACGTATGATTTTGGCAAGACCCGGACAGAATCTACAGATGATCAATTACACAAAGGATTCGATATGTTTGTCCTGGGAAATGCCCAGACGTAGTAATTTCATTGGCGGCGTCCTGTGGAAAGTGTACGTTACACCCGAGAATTTCTCCAGTATTACACGTCCCATGTGGCGCAACAATTCCTCAGCTCTACGGGATATTCTCTGTCTTACGGAATTGCCATATGCCGGATACAAATATCTATTGGAGCTGCGTGTGCGCAACCATAAAAATGGTTCCAGATGGAGTCAACCATTGCATTATGAGTTTCGTACCGCTTCGGAACGTCCAGATCGTCCGCCTAGGATTACAAACGGCAGTTTCTATATTTATTCATCGGAGTCACAACTCGCCATCTATTGGGAGCAACTGGAGAAGCAGGAACTCAATGGTGATAATTTCTCCTACGTTATCAGCGAGTATCGAGTGAATGGCACCATCACGTAAGTCCATCGATCGATAACTTTAAACCATACAAATTTCAAAATAAAACTGAAAGCTATTTTTGGGTACAACAAAAATGTCGACTTTTTGCGCAATGTGCAAAATTACTCAATAGATATTTAAAATTATAATTTTAATGTGTTGGAAAAAGTTTTAGAGTACGCCTAAAACCCCTTAAACTGACCTTTCCAACAATATATATGACATATCTGTAGCTTATATGGTTTTCAAGCTGTTGGGTTTTGATTTTAGCGGGATCTAACGCTTTTCCACTAAACTAGCGGTTTTTGTTTTTCTAAAAGTCGTAGAGCAAACATTTTTAGATTTTCGAAGAGAAATAAATCCCAATCATCCAATTTAAGCTATTTTATTTTAGCGAAAAGACACAAACAAACTGACTACATTGTTATCTGTGTTATCAGTGAGTATCGTGAATAGATTAGAATCAGGGAATAATACCGGAAACGTTAACCAAAATTAACTGTTTCATTTTGAGTACCGCAATTGTTAATATGTTTTTGTTTTATAACATTTAATTATGTTTTGCTTTAATTTAATTGCTGTACCGATACGAACCGGTACTGATACCGGAACCGAACGAAAAAAAAACCGAAATAGTTGTTTCGGGACGTACCAGAACCGAAACCGAAACCGATTGGATTCCCTGATTAGAATATAGAATCTTAGAAGAAATTTGCCATTCTGGAACCTACAAGAATCTTGAATAATTAATTCTTTATTATATCCAAATGATTATTAAATTCAACAATTAGTAGTCATTTAGAATATTATAGAGAAATCACATAAGTACGTACATACGTACAGTAGACCCTCGCTAATATTAATATTATTTTCTAATATTTCAAGAATAATTTATATATTTTTTTTATTGTAATTGCATTATTTTGTAACATTAACAATTCGATATTGTTAGAAGCGCTAAAACGTACAGTGAACACTCATTAACATTAGTCTTTGGAATCAGAAACTGTAGATGTTTATTCCAAGAGGAGCACTCAATTTTTATTTATTGTTTTTATCATTAACAAATTATAGAAAATAACCGATATCAATAACAATTACGAGACGACGTGTAAACGTGAATTTATTATTTATTGGAATTTAATGCAATGTGTTTGTGTGTGTGTGTGTGTGTGTGTGTTTGTGTGTGTGTGTGATACTTTGACTTCTGTTCTGCGTAATTTAGATAGCAAAAAAATTAAAAACAAGACAAACACATACATACATACTTACAATGAGATAGAATATGCTTACAGTGGCTACCAACTTATTTGACCAAATTGAAATTGAATTTGTTTTTTAATGGGAAGTAGTTATAAATAAAATTTATATGCAGCTTTTTAAATTAATACTTAATAGCTAGAACCGAAATTTTTTTTAATTTTTTATCATAAAAAAATAATGATTTTTTACAAAAAATAATTATTATATTTAAATTTTTGTATACATTTTGGTTTTATTTGAAAAATTTAAAATAACACACTATGATCTTTAAATAAACATTGAAATTGAATGATTACTAATTAAAATGGTTATTATTATTATTGAAAAAGATAGTTTAAATTAATTTTTTAAGATATATAATTTATAATTAAGATAAATATTTTGTGCAATTCCTGCTGAATGCAGGATAATAAGCTGTGAACCACTGTAAATACCATTTGCAAGTTTTCCACACTCACACACACACACACACATGTGTATAAATTTCTCGAAAATTGTTTATTTTTAAAAATTCTTTGAATTTCTCTGTATGGTTTTCTGTATTCTTGCTCTTTATTCTTCGTTTTCTTTTTTTTTTTTTTAATGAGATTGTCTTTAAGGAGAAATGCGCTTTTATAATGTAATTGAAGTGAAACATATGTACATACATATGTCTACATATGTATGAACATATATGTAGGCGTATGTGAAGAGATAGATTTTATAGAAATGTCTTCAATGTTTGATTGCAAAAATAAATCCATATGCACTTTTTTTTTTGTATTCGGCTTAAAAGTATCAATGATAATGAGAACTTATTTTCCATACGTGTGGGTGTATGAGTGAGCTATTATCTTTTTCTTTTTCAAGACGGTTTTATATTTTTTGAATGAGTTTTCTCTGTATTGTATAATAGACAGCTTAAGGCATTTTCAAAATAGTTTTTGTATTAAGAATTAAACAGCTAAAGAAAATAATTAAGAATAAAAGAAAAATAAATAAAATTTTGGAAAAACATTTGCAAATTTAAAAAACAAATATTGAGAAAGGACTAATTTATTTTGGTTATGAAAATTTTATTATACATCTAGTTTTCTGCTGCCTTTTAAAGGTAAAGAAAATTAGGGCTAAAAAAAAGAGAAACCTAATTTCTATTAATTCATTATTTAACTTTCAATTTACTGCTAGCATTTATAAAATTTATTTTCTAATTGATTACATGATTCCTAATTTAATTTTCCTACATTTCAGTTACGATATCAAAATTCTTCTAGGGAATGATAAAAACAGTTAGGCTTTTGTCCCATAATTTATTTTGATTATAAAAATTGTATGCATATTTTTATTTATTTTTTATATACAATTTTTTTCAATTTTATTCACGAATTCTGGAAATTCTGAAATCTTTAAAACAAAGCAGATAAGGGAATTCTCAGAATGTGTAAATTATAGGCAAAAGCTTAAATTTTATAACTTTCTGTGATTCGAATTTCTAAGTAAATTTATTTTGTGAGATTTCGAAATAATGAGTCTGTAGTGAGCTAACTTCAGCATTTATTCGAAAACGTTTTATGGCGATCCGATAATAAATGGAAAATTTATTCAAGAAAGCCTTTTTATTTTAGTGATAAATACATGGGAAAAAGCAATAGTACTTCTGGCGACATCTAGCGTACATAGTTTGCAACCTGGATACATTAATTTATAACCGTCTATAGGGTATATTGCAGTCGTTACTGGGTGTTTCCAAAGTAACGGTCGTTACATTTTTTCGGAGATTTTTTAAATAAAATTCCAACCTAAGCAAATAGGCCACGAGGATTGCCTAATTTTACACCTACGAAAGTTCAAGCATCAGAAGCAACCGAAAGAATTCATAAAAAGTCCAATTTCAAAACTTTTTTTTTTAACGCCGAAAAATAGGTAACGGTCGTTACATCGTTAAAAAATTGTTTAAAAAATCAAAAGAGACTTTTGATGCTTATGTGGTCTTACGAAATTCTTCTTCTTGCTTACCTTCTTACTTTCCGTTACAGTAATATTATATTGCTTAAACCATTTACAGAATAATCAAACTTCTATGCTTTTAGGGTAACGGTTGTTACACTCGGTAAGGCTATTTTTGATTTATTCACAAAAATTTTAATTTTCACTTGTCGCCTTCGAGATTGTTCCTAAGCATGAAGAAAATTTTTAGCTGTCACGTGGCTTTTGTTTTCTTTGTAAACCACCATTAAAACAGTTTTGCCAGAGCTTACAAAAGGCCATGCCACTTGCGGGGAAAAAATCGGGTATGGTGTACGAAATTCAAAGCAGCATATTTTTGTTAGTATAAAGAAAATTAAATTTAATCCTTCGGAAAAGGACAGATACGTTCATTTTGTGTAATATTAGCGGAAAAATAAATAAAAAATACTAGTTTTATTTTTGAGTTGTAAGAGGTCATTTTCTGTGGAAACACCCTACTTTAAAATATCTTTTTCATTCTGTGTGATGTCTTTAGGGTTTTTAAATAACACTAAAAAGTCAGCTTTAAATTTAAAATTTTCAAAATTTACCATCAAAATCGAATTTTAACAAAAAATAACTTTTTTTCTTAATTAATAATATTTAAATGCAGACTGAATTTAGAGGCCAAACCATGATCAAAATGACATTCCGATTGAAAATCGGTTCAGTTTTGACAAAGTTATGACGGTTTGACTTTGGTCTGACTTTGGATCTAGCACTTTATAAGTCAAAAATTTCACTCAATTTTCCATGATTTTTGACAAGAAAATGAAAGGTCTTAAAATCAAGTTTAAAGTGTTGTATTATACTAATTATGATATAAGGAGTTGATTAAAAGCAAAAACTTGAGATTTAAAATTTTGAATTTTCAAAATATCAAAGGGGGGACCCTTACCATAAAAATCGAATTTTAGAAAAAAATAATTTTTTTAAACAAATTAAATTAATTTAAATGCAGAATAACTAAAGAGGCCGAAACATGATTAAAATGACATTCCGCTTGAAAATCGGTCGAGTTTAGACAAAGTTATGAAAGTTTGAAGTTGGTCAGAATTGGGTCCCAGCCACTTTACAAGTCAAAATTTTTGTCAAATTTTCCATGATTTTTTACAGAAAAATGAAAGGTCTCAGAATCAAGTTTAAAGTGTTGTTTTATACTAATTATGATATAAGGAGTTGATTAAAAGCAAAAACTTGAGATTTAAAATTTTCAATTTTCAAAATTTCAAATGGGGGACCCTTACCATCAAAATCGAATTTAAACAAAAAATAACTTTTTTTTCTAAATTAATAATATTTGAATGCAGAATGAATTTAGAGGCCAAAACATGATCAAAATGGCATTCCGATTGAAAATCGGTTCAGTTTTGACAAAGTTATGACGGTTTGACTTTGGATCTAAAACTAGTTGAGTCCCCAAACCAATTTTTTTGGCTAAATTCATGATAAATCGGTCTCTATTAGTGGGATTTTTTTTTATTTTTTTGGGAGTTGGCCCAGCCGAATAGACTATTACCGTTTTCTTGAATATACGTGAGTATATTATAATATTATTCTGATCAAAAATAACAAGTGAAATGTAATGTCGGAACTTAAAAAAAACAGAAAAATTCTGCAACTTAACAGTTTTTTCTTTATTTTTTCTTCCCTTCGATAGCGACAGTTCAAAGATCAAGATGGACATGAATTCGGCGACAATTGAGAACTGGAATAAGAGTGTAAAGCACGAGTTGCTTATCCGTAGTAGCAACAATGTGAATACGTCCGTGGAGGCGAGTCGCTTAATCATTCCGGCAATTAGCAGTGAGGATACACGTGTGCGTATGCCAAAGAAAATCCGTAGTGTCTATCATTCGATCAATTCAAGTTATACGCTAAGTTGGAAGGCGCCCGACAATGGTACGGATTTAATCAACTATACGGTCTTTTGGTGCAACTCGAAGCCGGCTTTACAATCGAAATGCAATGGATCGATACATTTTGAGAACGTGAGCAAAGATCGATTGCAATTCACGACGAGAAGTGCACAGCCGACGTCATTAAATATGGCCGTATCGGCAAATTATGGCACTACAAATACCGGAATGCATTGGATGAGCTGTAGCCGTGATGTCTATGATGATTTGGCCAAAATGGAGCCGACTATTGAGGAAATTACAAATTCATCGCTATCCGTCAAATGGAGCACGGAACGCGTCTGTCCGGCCATTTTAAGTGGCTACAATTTAACGTATTGCCATCGACCAGCCGGTAAACCGGATAATTGTACCACCAAAGTTTTAGATTCAAATGCCGTCGATTATACCATACATAATCTGGAGCCTTATACATATTATAGTGTGAAAATGTTCATGTACTCCACATCACGTGCCAGTAAATATAGCGATGAGCTGATTAATCGCACCGGAGAGGCAGCACCAACACAACCACGTCAATTGGAGTACTCCAATGTGAGCAGCTCCGGTGTATTGCTCAGCTGGAAGCCACCACTCAAAGCCAATGGTGTTGTCCGTGCTTATGAAGGTACCTTTCATCATGACAATAAAACCGAACACTTCAAATTGCCCGCATCGACGGATGAACTGGTGGACAATGAGAAACGCGTCTCCTTTGAGCTTGGCAATCTTACGGCGTACACCGACTACGAGATCACAATACGGGCACGTACGCTCTACAGCTCCGAGCCGAGCAATTTTATACGCTTTCGTACAGCAGTCGGTGGTGAGTATTTCATGTTTTTAAATCACTCTTTTTTTTTTTACTCAGCTATGCATTGCACAAATTTAAGCCTTCTACTTCTACCGTTTTGTGCTGCACAGTGGTACTCAGTCCGACTCACAATGAAGTTTTGTATACAGTTAGACCAGGAAGTGTTTTGACAAAATCTTCTCTTGCAAAAAATAGACATATATTTAAGCTAGTGATGTAAAAATATATCGAAATATCGACAGCTTGATTTTCGAGGTGGCGATAATTTAATTCGATGATTTTTTTGACGATCTATCGAGTTGATTAAATCGATTTCCATGAAAAATCGACAACTCACTGGGACTTGTTCATCGTAGTTAATTTTCAAAATTAAATTTTGTCGTTTAATTTTTTTTTTCTTTTTGAAAAATTCGATATTTGCAACTCGATCTACTATTTTCCGATAAATCTATTTTCTATTTCGAAATAAAACTCGATCTGATATTTGGATTTACATCACTAATTTAAACCCTTTCTCCATTAAAAAAATGGCTAAATAAGCAAAATGTATATATTATATATACTCAAGGAATTATACTACAACTGTTATCGACATAAATTATTTGCTGGAACTCTTTACTTTTTACCTTTAATCAACTCTTTCTCTAAATATTATTCGTCTTGAGTCTTTCAAAAATTCAAAATAATATTAGTATAAGTATTATTAATAGTATTGTTTTGAGATAGTTTAATCAATCTAACGGAATATATCTTATAGCTGCTATGGGAAGGATATGTCGATAATTAATGAGTGCCTGGGCACAGGGTATTCTACTGTCAAGTGCACTCGACTGTAGCCCCCTTGTTTCAATTTAAACAAACAAAATATTTATATTTATAGTACTGTTTCCAAGATAGAGCTTAATATACGAATTGACCTTTAATTTAAAGTTTCAATGAACCATTCTGAGAATTTCTGTTCTTTAAAACAAGACCGATAAGGAAATTCTTAGAAATAGCAAATCATAGGCACGAGTTTTAATTTAATAATTTTCTGTGACTATAATTTCTGAGAAATTTTAATTAGTGAGATTTCTTACTTGCGAGTCTCTAGTGAATTAACTTGAGCTTTCATTCGAAAAAATTCCATTGCGATCTGATACTAAGTAAATGGGAATTTTACGTACAATAAATTTACGAATTCTGATATAAGGAAATAAAAATTATCAATCAATTATTGGAAAGAAGAAAGTTAGGAAAAACCCAAATTAGTAAATTTTTTTTTAACATTTATAAAAAAAAAGACAATTGGGAAGACCAAATCAAAAATATTTTGAACTTTTTTGAAAATAGATTTTCGTTACAATCCCTGATAAGAAAGAGTAGTCAACACTTTTACAAAGAATAAGAGATAGAGATACCACAGACACACTCACAGGCTCCCAAGAAGTAAGAGCAAGTCAAGTTTGATTTTTAATTTTTGACACGCCCACTTCCCCGCCCGTAAATCGCGAAAAACCGTCCGACCGTCTGTATAAACACAAGGATCTCAGAGACTATAGGAGCTAGAGTAACCAAATTTGACACACAGATTTCTATATATGCCACGCAGATCAAGTTTGTTTCAAATTTAAGCCACGCCTCCGGAAATCGAGAAAAACCACCACACCCACAATTTTTAGGATAATACATTTACATGTGGTAATTAACGTTATCAATAGGTATTTTATATGTATTATCCCACTGAATCGCATCAAGATGGCGATTTAATTTTTTCCAAGAAATACAAGTATTTTCTTTGAAGTATATATTGAAATAAGTAACGGGTCGGGATCTCGACTATAGCATTTCCAGCTTGTTTCCGTTTTTGTTTGTAAATCTAATAAATATTCGGTGCCGTTTTCTTTTGCAGTACCATCCTCGCCGGGTCCGTTGCAGGTGGACAACATGCAGCTGAGCACATCGCTGGAATGGACGGCACCGCTGATACCGGCGGGACGTGTCGAGTATTACGAGGTGTCCATTATCCAGAGGGATGCCAACAACAGTCTGATTAGTCAAAAGTCGAGCTATATAGGAGGCAAACAGAATCGGACCTGTGTGATGCAAACACCTGTGTGTATTCCCCTCTATCGCTTTCATTATCAGGTGAGAGCTGTGAATGCGGAGTTAGTGCAGCCGGAGAACTACGACGACGATGATACGGAATCGAACAAATGGAGCAGAGAGACACAACAACAACAACAACCACAACAACAACAGTGTGTGGCACAGCCGCCATTGAATGTGAGTGAACTGAGAGCCGAAATTTGTAGGATACCAAAATAGGGAAGAAAAACAAGGAATGTCCAAAAAAAATTTCGGAAAATCAACTATTCACAAATATTTCGATTAGAAAAACTAGAGAGTTAACATTTGAATGGCTAAAATTAGGAAAAGCCAATATCGAAATAATTTTTATAAGAATATACAAATTAGGGAAGACAACAATAAGGAATCGTATAAAATATTAATAATGTTATTGGGGATTTTGAACTAGGAAAACACATACAAATTTGTGAATAATATTATAATGACAAAACTAGGAATACATCAAAAATTAGAGATGACAAAAACGTTGGAATAGTATAAATATAAAATATTAATATTGTTATTAGGAAGTTAAAACATGAAACACACATACAAATTAATGAAGACAAAAATTATTAAAAGTCCAAATTAGGCATAATGTTATTATATAAAAGGGTTCGACACACTGTTTGTCTTTTTGCCAGTAGAAAAAACTGCAAAAAACGAAATCAAAAATATTTTGTTCCCTTTCAATTTGTACCCCTCCCATTATGTTTTTCCAAATTTTTTTTCCCGATTATAATGTTACTAATATTTCTTTCTACTTTGTATCTTCCCAAAAAATTTGTTTTCTTATTATTCCTAACTTAAGTCCTTTCTTATGTTTATTTCCCCTATATCTTTATTCCTAATTTTTAATTCCCTATAACAATTTTTGTTCATTTTGGTCTTTCAATTTGAATTTTTCCAATATATTATTTTTTTTCTTTTCTAATAAAAATTCTAATTTTGGTCTTTTCTAATTTTTATCTTCCAAATATTTTTTTTCTAATAGAAATATTCAAAATTATGGTCTTTCCTAATTTTATTTTATAAATCAATAAATTTTTCGTTATAAAATATTGCCAATATATTTCCTAAAAACAGAAATGCAAATTATTTTTTTTTTTATAAATTTTCGTACGCTGAGTAATAGTTTATCGATTTTTTGTACAGGGCATCGAATGGAGCATTATTAATTCGTATGGAAATGAGTCGCAATATCGCCTGCATAAATCCAGCTGGGCTATCCACGAGGTCAGTTGCTCCCCGGATCGGAGTAGCACACAATTGTTGATCAGCAGTGCGGAATTAATAGTGGCTGCCATAATTATCGCCGCTGCCTGTCACATGGCCTACAAGAAGCTGCAAAAGATGTCGGATATTGATTTGGAATTGCCATCCGGATTAAAGGAGACGCTGAAGAAACCCCTAGAATTGGATATGCCAGTGAGCAAGGAAAATGATTGCACTCGTCTCGATCCGATGCCACAGTATATGCCACAATATGCGACACAGGAGGATATGATGCCACATGATTTCAGTGGCAGTGGCAATGAGAGCTCCAAATTGCTATTGGCCAACAATTCGGGCAGCAATTGTTGTGCGGACGAGGAGCATGCACAAATGGGCAATACTCTATCACTACCATTGGGTGTGCCAGCTAGTTATATGTCTATGCGACAGGATCTGCTGCAGGATCATGAGGAGCAACAGTCGCATAATGGCAATCAGAATTATATTAAACCCACGCAGCTGAAACAATGGTCTGCCAATCCAAATAATCCAACTAATCCAAATAATCCGAATACCCATGGCAATACCAATTCAAATACCACCTCGCTGGCAATGCCACTGAGTGGTTATGTGCCTGTTCAGGTGCTACAGTCGCGTCCAATGCCCCCAGTGCCCAGCTCAGTAGGAGCTTCTAGTGCTCCTGTTACTGCTCCTGCTCCTGTTGTCACTCCTCTGTCGCTGGTCAACTCCAGCAATTATGTGCAGGCTGCGGATCTGCACAAGCTGCCAGCAACAGTTGCTGCTGCTGCTCCTCCTCCAACAACAGCAACAACAACAGCTGCTCCTCCTCCTGCCAATAGTTTTGGTTATACGGCCATGGAGCAACTGATAAAACCGTCAACAGTCTTGCCAAATTATACGCAACCAATTGGACAATCGGCAACAACGCATCATCGAATGCAGCCCAATATTGGTGGCTATGTGACGCCGCAAGATTTGAATGCCATTGCTCATAATCGTCATATGCTGTAAGGAGTTCCGTGGGGAATCCTTAAGGAATGCTTACTTAGTGAATTCCTTGTATATTCCTTGGGGGAATTCGCATGGAATCCTCAAGGAATTCACCACTACAAATGGCACTTATATATTACATTACACACGCACATGACATTTCATCAATGTATTCACACACTCTCACACACACACACACACACACACTCACACACATACACATTCATACTCTCGTTGTAATTTGTACCTATTAATTTATATTAATTAATGCGGCAATTTGTGGATTACATGTGTATTGTGTATACTCTAAGTACTTTATATACTACTATATATATATATATATTTTTTTTTTCGTCTGTCGCGCTTATTTTAACGCTCTAGTATTGTTTACACTTACACACACACACCTACCACATACATTATCCCTATAACTATAGCTTAACTTACAATATATGTAAAAAAAAAAAAAAAAAAGCAAATCAAAACACAAAAAAAAAGAGAAAAAATTATACATACACACATATTTTACCCAAAAAAAAAAAACAAAAAATGGGTAAATAATGTTGATGACACAAGCTCTGACTAAGCATACAAATATACATATAAATATTAATTACTTAAAACATTCGTTTATCTTGTTTTTTAATTGAAGGAAGTTGTGCTTTCAATTCTCAAATGAATTTCAAAGTTGGCGCTCAACTGTCATTATAACTTGGCTAACTGGTATACTATTTATCGAACAAGCATTAACATAAGTCATCGATAAAAAAATGTTAAGTATCAACAAGTGCTGCCAACTTTTAAGAGGAAAATAAGAGCTGAAAAAGCACAGGGAAAATAGCTGAAAAAGAGCCAACTCTATTGACATAATTTTTCTATATTGATTTCTACACAATTCAATATTTCTCGATATGCCTATTAGGGTGGGAGTGTGAAGAATTGAGCAAGAATTCTTGGGTCTGCAATCCATATCGAACTTCCACTTTTTACTGAGAACTTTTACTTATTTCATATATTGGTAATTGTCTTTTAGGCGGAACTTACCACAAAAAAAAAGTAGTATAACCAAAATAGAGGGGATTTATAATAAATTAAGAAATAAGAATACGTATATACGTTTATACGAAATTGATTTTAGACCCATGGTTTCTTGGACAATTCTTAGATTTCAACGTAGATTACAAATTCCATAACCGCTTTGTCGAGAAATTGAACTAATGCATATAGTTAGGAAAAAAAAAATGTATATTCAAAACAGCTAAATATATTTTTAATATAGCCAGATTTGCGGATAAACTTTTCCAGCAATCGAACTCTAAAAACTAGCCAAAACTAGCCAAGTTGGCAACAGTGGTAACAGTGAAATCAACTGTAATTAGCAGCACTAAGCAAAATAAACTATAGAGAACTCATTTCATTAAACGAAAGTGTCCACAAATTACGCTGAAATTTACTTAATAATTATAAAAAAAACTTAATTAAACTTTTATTATTTGTATCTAGTGACATAGCTGCGAATTATCCAAACGATAACAATATAAAAATTTGACTTATTGAAAATAAAAGCCAACTGCTATTAGCGATGATAGTTAGCAAATCGATAACAATTATTAATTCAAATGAGAGATTCAAACTTCAAATAGAAAAGTCATTCCATTATTCATATGTTATCTGTGAATGACGGAAAGATTCCAGATTCCCACAAGTTGTACCATTTTAGAGCACTCCACGTGCTAGGTTTTCCCTTGAGAAATATCTTCTCAGAAAATATTTCATCATTTCTACTATGGCTTTCAACGCATAATGTTGAGCACGGAATTATTTGACCTCAGATAAGAAAACTGCGTAAAAAGAAAAACTTTTTTTATATTTTACTCATACATATTTATAGTATTTCTGATGCCCTCAGGGAATTACAAACTATTATAGGGGAATGCAAATTATTGTGGGAGGAAACTTTTTAACTTATCTGAGTGTTTTATTCTAAGATTAAATCAAATTCGTTTTTCATTTGAGTCAATTATGTCTTAATGTTTAAATATATACATATATATACATATATACAGTTTTACGCTTATCTCATATTTTTTTGTATTTTGTTTTGTGTTTTGCATTTTTTGTTACTGATAAGGTCGAATTCTACATACTCTGTCTTTTTTTTCGCTTTTTTCTTGATTCTGAGAATTACATTGAACTCAAGTGTTCTTGAACCATATATTTATATAATATACAAACAGTAAATAAAGTAATTGTTTTCACAATATACAAAAACTCACAAAATTAATTTTTGGAAAAAAATTCTTTTTGGCTTATTTTTTTTTGAGCTAGTATACAAAAAAAATAAATAATAATAAATATGTTAATTTTGAATTTTGTAAAAACAATTACTTCACTGACTGTAGGGATTATCGTATGTTTTCTTATTATTAAATTAATTAATTAATAAGCAGCACATGTCATCCACTGTCATAGTAAATCAGAAAATTCACAGAATCGATAATAATTCCAGCAAATTCGTCATATCAATATTTCAATATTATACCCTTTCAATAGGGTATATATTTGCAAAAAAATAATATTTTTGAAAATAGATTTAAAAATGTATTTTTTTTTGTACGTGTTCAAAGAAACTTATAAATCAAATTAAAACAAAAATTAATATTAAGTATGTATTATGTAATGCTTAAAATTAAGCAAAATAATTAAAAAATATGTTTTTAATACAGTATGTCAGGAAGTGTTTTATTTATATCCTTTTAGTTAATCAATTTTATTTTAATTAAACAACAAACAAAACATAGTGAAAATGTAGTGGGTCAAATAAGCTGTGAGATATTTTAAAATGCTTTTATCTATTAATGGAAAGCAGATATAAATAAATTGAAAACGACATTTTATTAATTAATGCTTAAATGTAAGCAAAATAAATGTATATTATTTATTTAAATATATTCTATTTTAACTGAAAACATTAAAAACAAAAGATAGTCATAAATGTATTGGGTCAAATAGGCTGTGGGTTGTTCTTAAATGAATTTATGTTCTAAATGGAAAGGAGATATGCATGAATTTAAAATGGGAATTAATTAATTAATTCTTAAATTTTAGCAAACTGATTTTATTGAATTTATTTTAGTGGATTACATTTTAATTAAGCAATAAAAAGCAAAAACTTGTCTAAAATATAGTGGGTCAAATAAGCTGAGCTGTTTTTAAATTAATTTATCAATTAATGATAATGAGATACAAATAAATTTGAGACGTTAATTAATTGTTTAATGCTTCAATTGAAGCAAAATAATTTGATTTTATTTATTTTAGTGTATTATATTTGAATGAAGCAACAAAAACCAGACATAGTCATAGTTGTAGTGGGTCAAATAAGCTGTGAGCTGCTTTCAGGAACAATCTGGAAGGGTATTTTGAAGCCTGTCTGCGATCGGTGCTGCGCGGTTTTAATTTTAATATATATATATTGAAATCGCAATAAGCTCCGACGTAGTCGGAAAGTTGAGTTACTCGTGAAACGGACGTTCAGAAAGTTAAATCTCGACTCGCGAGTTGAAAAACGGAACGAAAATAGCAACGAAGGCGATTAAAACGAATATAAAAAAGCGATTAAAAAATTTCTGATATTTATAATACAACACTATTTTTAATTTTTATTTTTTTTTGCTTATTGAGAAGCAATATATTATTCCAAGTGTGCAATGAACGCTCGGCATTTGATTGAAATTTCATCAATAATCGTTTTTATTGGATTTTTGATCGCGTGCTTTGGCCATGTACAGTGCGCGTCAAATGTTAACGCACAAGTATCGCATTTTCATACGACAGCATCGCGGGATAAACTACGTGAAGGCGATACTTTTAATATCACCTGTACAGCGGATGATTTGGCATTCATTTTCAATTATTGTGATAATTTAAACGAAATCTATCTACAAAAAACGAATGATGACAATTCTTTAAAGCCGACAATAATTAATGAGACCAGTGTATTTTATGAGGTGAATTCATCGGTGGCAAAACATCCCAGGGAATACGGATATTCCTGCATGTGCAAGAAACGTAGTTTAAATACGGCGTATTTTATGATTGGCATCAAATTGAAAATTACCGATTTTACTTGCATATTTATTGACACAAGCGATGCAAGTTTAAATTGTAGTTTTAGCACTCCGGGAAAACTATCTGCCGTAGATCCAGCTACTATATTCTCTATGGAATATAAATATCGGAATTTTGATTGCGAGTACAATACAAATCGGACAGTGTGCACAGTGTCTGCTGATTTTTTTAAAGAACACAAATTTGCAAGTGAACATCGATTTACAATATCGATGAGAGATCAATTGGGTACACAGAAACAGGAATTTATTCGGAGTAAAGAGGAATGTATTGTGCTGGTAACGCCGCAAAATGTTAATCACATAAGTTTAAGCAGCAATTCGATTTGCCTAAATTGGACTGACAATCAAAAGGGAAATTATCCTGGCTATGAAATTAAATGGTCGCATAATTTGGAACCTAAGGAAGACAATACCAAGTGGGACCCAAATCCGACTGGGAACAGTTTAAATGATAGCTACTGTCTGGTGGGATTGAGTCGTCCTTATCAGGAGTACAAACTGACTGCAAGACGACGCCTTAACGACAGTCGTGTCCGATGGAGTGAACCCATCAATTACCGATTTACCACAGCTCCAACTATTCCAAGCAGACCGCCAATTGTGTGGCCTGGTGGTTATCAATTTAATACACATAATTCTAGCGAACTGCATGTTTATTGGCAGCAAATTCAAAAGTTTGAACGCAACGGTCCACAATTTAAATATAATATTGAAGTTCGCAACAGCCAGGACAATACGCAAGTCGAGTAAGTAACGATAAAAACGATCAAAAAATTCAAATACGAGTCCTGTGTCATTGCCAGCTGGCAACGCTGGCGACAGTTTCACACTTGATTGCTATGTGGCAGCACTTGTCGATAGATAGCCAATAGTTTCGATAAGTTCAAATTCGATTACTTTTGCATCTTGGCAATTGGCAACACTGTGCATCGATCAACTGTTGCCAACTATTTATTATTTACATTTATTTTCGTTGCAGAAACTTGGATGTTCAAGTGGATATAAATATGGCCAGCATAAGAAACTTTCCAAGTAGCGGACAATATGAAATTCGAATAAGAAGTGAAAATGGGGTGGGAATGTCACAAAACAGCAGTAAATTGTTTATTTCACATGAGGAGGGATCGGAAAATCGAATACCGACATTTTTAAATATTAACAAAGAAGAAGACATTATAAGTTGGACGCCGCCGAAACAACAACAACAACTCATCGGTTTGTAAAATATGAATATAAGTACACTAGTGGTCACAAATATATTGACGAGCTGACCACTTGTCACATTCCCTTCATTTTCCATACGAATTCAGAATATTTATATTTTTAGGGATTTACAAAAACAATGAAAAATTCTAAGAATACAATTTTAGGAAAACAAAGTAAGGAAGAAGAAAAAGGAATCGTAAATTAGGAAATTAAATCAAAGTATAAAAATTGGGGAAGAAAAATTGGAATATAAGCAAAGCCAAAATTGGGAATTGGAAAAATTTAAGTTGAGTTCGGCTAAGTTCTTACAAACTTTCGAATTTTTAGTAATACTTTTCGACATTCGTATAGAAAATCTTAATCTCATATTAAGCATTGAAAATATTGTAAATGCCTAGAATATATTACATTACTAAAAAGAAACCAGAAAAAATTAGGAAATATATATTTTTTTTTATTTAAATAAATAATTAAAATAATAAAAAAATATAATTTATTCTATACTATTACTTTAAAAATATATATAATAATATATTGATATATCGATGCCTGTCAATCGGCTCGATAGCTCGATAGAATATGTTAACAGTGTTTATTAATTTAAATGTAAATGTAAACTGAAATTAAAATTATTTTCAATCTGACAGGTTATACAATCTATTGGTGCATTTCGAGTCTTACGGATAGGAATCGATGTAATGACTCGATGGCTATAGAAACGGATCAGGTGGATGCCCAGAAAAATTATTATCATCCAAAGATGGATATCGATGATTCGTATGAGTGGGCAGTGTCTGCCAATTATAATGGAACGATCCGATCCGGTGGCATGATATGGCGAGAATGGACACCACATGCTATCTCAAATCTCGAAGCAGCTGCCGATCATAGAAGACACAGCTTGGAGGGAGTTTTGGCTCTTCTCGTGCTTGGCGGTTGTCTATATCTTCTGTTCCGCAAATATAAATACATGTCGAATATTGAGGTGGATCTGCCACCGGGTGTCCTTCTAGATAAGGCTGAACATATTGAGCTATTGCCCGATCAGTGTTCGTATCAGAATCGGAGTGGTAGCCTTGATCCTGCCGATGAGATCCCAAAGATTTGGAGTGCGAATATTAAACCGTTGGACTTGGATCTGTCAGCAGTTGTAGCTGAAATTGACACATGGATTTCCCCAAGTCCCGATTCCGATTCCGTTTCCAGAAATTCCATTTCATCTTCTGCATCTGCTTCTTCTTCTTCATCCACAGCAGCTTATGTTCCATGCGATCCTCCTCAAACAAATTCCAGGGAACTGGATTATACAAAGATGCAAACAATTCCAGTTAATTCAAATCCTCAAACAAATTCCAGAGAACTGGATTATACAAAAATGCAATCAATACCAGTTAATTCAAATCCGATTCCAAAACCGATCCCGATCTCCGAATATGTTATGCCACCCCCATTTTATAGATAACTCATTTAAATATTTTAGCAAATGTGTATTTTAATAATTTATATTATTTATGAGCAAACAAACAAAAAAATTGAATATAGAACTCCGGAAAGGTATCAAATCTTCGGCGAATTCATCATACATTTTTTTTTTCCTATATTTTATATTGTATACTAATTTTATGTTTATTTATTGAATCTTTCTATTGTGGGCCTAACAATAAGTTTGCTAATCTTAAACTGAATATTTAGTAGATAACAATTATATAAGGCTAGAGTATTCAAAAATCTCGAATGCACCAAGAGCTGAAATACAATCTTTATCTTCACTTTTCGCCAAAGTGTTCTTAGATTATATAACGATCACATTTTACATTCCTACCTCAACGATCCTTAACAATAAAATAAAACACCAAAAATTCATATACAAAATAATGGAGATGAGAACCCAGATCTGAAAGTAGTTTGTAGGATTGTAAAACAACTAAGAAGACGATAACGAATGAGGAAAAAAGACAAAACTACAGAGTTTGTATATTGCCTATAAGAATATTTACACCTAATACAAAAAAAAGGTTGGGAAAAAAAAATCTTAAGCATGTAATTTGGAAAAAAAAAATTAATTGAATAGAATGATCGTAACTTTGGTATAACATAAATTAAGTAAAGTAAAGTTACTACTTTTTTAAATTAGTTTACCTTGTTTTTTTTTCTTACTTTATTTTACTTGGGCCCAATAATATATTATCAAATAGCATTGGGTTAATCTAAAATGTTATTTTAAATTTGAAATCGAATAACACTCTGAAACTAACAGATTTTGAAGAACTTAGAATACAATATATATTAAAACATAAATTAATTCAAATTAAGTTCGAGTTTTAAGTATTTTACAAGAGATCTTGTGTCATATATAATTTTATTAGTTAGCATTGAATTACAAAAACCTATTGTAAAACCGAAACGAAAACATTTCAACCGATCTAAACAATAATATTATAAAATATATATATATATATATATGTATATAGAAAAAAAAAAGAAGTTATACGTTTATAGATTGCATCAGTTTAAAGATTGGATGAGATGGATTTGCTGCCGTGCCATTTGTAGGATCCGTAGTAAAGGAAATTCGCCTCCTCGCACTTGCGATCGGCATCTTTCGGACCCCTCGACCCATAGACATATGGCAATGGTTTCGTCTTTTCCCGTTCAATGCGATGCAGAATGGGCGTAAAAATGCGCCACGCCTCCCGCAATTCATCGGAGCGCACAAAATGCATTTGGGAGCCACAGAAAACGTCGAGTATGAGACGTTCATAGGCATCCGGAAGATATGAATCCTTATAGCGATGCTCATAGGTTAAATCCAGCTCCGTTTCCTCAATGTCAAAGGTAATACCCGGACTTTTGGTCATCATTTTAAAGTAGACAGCCTCGCCGGGCTGTACGCGTATTACCAGCTCATTACGCTTTGTATTCCCCTCGAAGATGTCACCAGGAACATCCTGATATTGGATGCGTACCTCGGCTTTACGCTCATTTAATGCCTTGCCACAGCGCAGGATAAATGGAACTCCTTGCCAGCGTTCATTATTTATTTTAATGACAGCCATGGCATATGTGGGAGTTGTCGACGTTTTCGAAACGGTAGGATCTTCCAAATAACCCGTGCGTGCATCCTCGGTACTGCCCTGAGGATTGCCCACATATTGTCCCAAAACAATGTCATTCAATTCCAATTCCGGTATACTTTTCAACACCTTGACCTTTTCATCTCGTATGTCATCGGGATGACAGGAAACCGGTTTCTCCATTGCCACCAATGAAAGGATCTGCATTAAATGATTTTGCATCACATCGCGTATAATGCCAAATTCATCAAAATAACCACCGCGTCCCTGGGTGCCAAATGGTTCCTTAAATGTTATCAATACCGAGGCAATATTCTCTCGATTCCATGTGGAGCTGAGTATTTTATTGCCAAAGCGTATGGTCATCAGATTCTGTACCATTTCCTTGCCCAAATAGTGATCGATGCGGTACAGTTGCTCCTCCTCAAAGAGACTAGCCAGATGATCACTTAATGCCTTCGAGGTCACATCATCCCGTCCAAAGGGCTTCTCAACAATCACGCGATTCCAGCCACTACAAAGTTCGAAAACGAAAACAAAAACAACACACACTTTTTATCAGTTTTCTTTTTCTTTTTCAGATTAGAAATTTGAATATAAGCTAAAAGAAATTATAATATTATATATTTTATATATATTATGTTTGCAAATCACAATATTTTAGCAATTTTCTATTTCAGATTAGAAATTTCAATTAGAGCAGACAGAGAGCAGAAATTTTGAAGCATTTCAATTAAGATTGTCAAGTATTCGAATTTTTCTATTCTCAATTATGACATTCAACTCAAGAATTATAATCATTTAAAGTTTTATTTTTATTTTTACCAAGGCTGCAAACCTTCAAAATTTTGTTAAAGTTTCGGTTCGGCGGTTCGAGCCATAGAACCAGACATCGGTTCGGTTTGCGAAATGGTTTATGTACCCCCTGAACCTTGGTTCAATTTCATACAAAAACAAATATTTTTACTGTTATAAATTTTTCTACATTTTGATCTAATTAATTTTTTTTTTAAAGAAATCAAATGTTGATAATTTACATTTATTTGAAGTTTTCAATACGACTTATTTTAATCCAAAGTTTCAAATAATTGCGTAATATTGGAAAACCGTAAAATGTATGTAATTATTTGTGTTTTTTTTCGAACCGAACATTTTATTGTAGAAAGCGGTTTGGTTTACGTTGGGCTTCGCAAAGTAAATAATTTCAAGGGTTCGGTTCATGATCCATTTCAGGCTACTTAAAAACCCGAACAGAAGCGGTTCTAAAAGGTTCAGTTCAGAACCGGTTTGCAGCCTTGACATATACAAATCAAATAATATTGATTATTTAATGATTCTTAAATATTTTCATCATTGAAGATGATTATTTTTGAACTTATATATAAAACTATTTGTCCTGACTCACTCACTGATCATTGCACAGCCCAAACCTTAAGACCTAGGAATCCATAAATTAGGGATGGTAGATCAGTGGACTTACTTGCGTGACATGCAGATGTTCTTGATGTTGAGTGTGACCAGATCGTAGACACTGGGAGGCAGTGCCAAATAGAAGATGCGATTTGCCTTGAATTTATTCTCCATCTGTTCCAATTGTTGATTCAATAGCTCATAACCGGTGCGTCCATCATAGGAACCTGCCACATAGCTATTAAGGCTCCAGAATTCATCATATTTTGCCTGTTCATTCGGTTGCACCTGCATCAAAATATAAATATAAAAATATAATATATATAAGGATAATTTAAGCATAACCGAAACCCTAACCGAATCCGATATTTCTTTTGGTTTTATACGCTACTTTATTTTACAAAATCGCATAACTTTAAAATATATGTAGTTGAGTTGGATTGATATAGTTGATATAGTTTTTAAAACAAAAATCAGCAAAATAGTTAAAACAGTTAAGTGTTTGGACTAATCGTTATCCGAAGAATTCGCAACGTGATTCGAAAACGTTTTCGAACGCACCTTCATGTAGGAATCGCAACTGGCTCGAAGATTTTCAATTGTCAACTGGGAACGAGCATATCCACAAATTTTGGTAGGTTTGGGCAATAGATCATCACGATAAAGCCACCATAAAGTGGGATAGATCTTTTTCTTGGCCAGATCGCCCTGTGAACAAGTATATATATTAATTTATATGAATCTATAGTAAATGACTTAAAAAATGTGTTTAGAGCAAAAACTTACCGAGGCACCAAATACGACAAAAGTATGTGGAATTTGTCCGTCAAAATGTGTGCCTTCACATATCATTGTGGCGGACTTTAGGGACTTGATGATACGATCCAGGGTGCCAGATCCTGAGATGTTGGAGTTTCCTAAGCAAGGGAAAAGAAAATCAGATTAGATCTGACAAACGAAATACGAGAATTTGCTGGAACTCGAGGTAGAATTTATACTCCATCTATCGACCAGGAAAACTATATTGTAGATCGATTTAAAAATGCCAAAAAATACTAAAATAACCTTTGACTTATTTTGCTATTATAACAACAAAAAGACTTTATTGGAAAAATTGAAAATAAGGGTTTTTGTCACTTAAACTTGACTTTGATTTGACTTGACTAACAAATTTTCACACTAAAACTTGATTTTTGACCGATCGTCCCTCTGGCAGCTATATGATATAGTGGTCCAATCCGAAAACAAAAAGAAACATATCAAATTTCAAAGTATCTAGGTCTTAAAATCTCTGAGATATGCGGAGTACACTAAGATTAGATCTAACCTTAAGCAAAAAAAAAAAAATAGTGAAAATATAAAAATTGTACCGAGTTCAACCTTGAATTTATCCTCAAAGCGATTTATTGAACAGAAAACAGAAAATATTTACAAACTTAGAGGTCAGTTGAGAGACGCGTAGTACCGTTCGATGCAGTTCCAAATCCAAATACGTAGTAAATCGCAGATTTCAATTCTCATAGCTTGACTTGACTTTCAAAACGCGTTAACAGTGACTATATCTTAGTGTAGTATCATCAAGTATCATATATGGAAAATAACAGTGTTGCCTGCTCTTCGCACTTGACTTGAAAAACCGAACCCTAACGAACCGATCGGAATCGATCGGCATCGATCGGAACCGACCGAGGAGAAGAGAGAGAGACGAGACGAGACGTTGTTAATCAGTTTTAGTCGCGTGATTTTTTTTCGTTCTTTATGAATAGGGAAATTGCACTTGCAGTCGTCATGATATGTTCAAGAGATATATTACCATCTATATACATATATACGAGTACTGCTGACAGGTGGGGAAACTCAACTCAGCACAGTTTAAGCTGTTTGGTACGTGCTATATCATCTATGTATAAAATATAGATTAAAACAAAGCTAACATCGTTTATAACTTTTATTTATATTATTTTCTTGATTAATTTTATCTCAAAAATATATTAAACCAAGCTAGTACAAAATTAATATAATAAACATATAATACTAATAAATATTTTTATTTATAAAATTGTCTTTATTAGCTTAATCTCATTTTGATCTGTTTTTATTTAGATTTAACGCCTTGATTAAACTTTGGAATCCCCCAAACGTTTCAATTTCAAAACCACAAACGTGATGTACATTTTTCAAAATTTTAAAACATTTGTTTTATTTTTTTTTATTAAAAATTTACATTTGTTGTGAATTTTACAGGCAACATTTGTAGATTGTTTTTTTCATAGACTTTCTTGACTAAATGTATATATAATTTTTTTAATTTCAAAACAAATCAACTATAATTTTTTAAAATAAAATTACTGTAAATGTTTTTGTCAACTCAAATGCTTGACACACTGTATGTTGCATGTTGAACAGATGAAAGATCACTTTATGGGGTCACTGTGCGGCTTACAACACTGGCTGCCCAAAGTGCGCCCTTCAAATGCGCGCGCTCTCTCTCTCTCTCTCGCTCGCTCGCTCTTTTAAAGGGTCACCTTAAAACAGCTTATCGCCATTCCAATTCGCAATCACTTTACCGCACTCCGAAATTATCTATGTACATACATATGTACATATGTATGTAGCAAACGATGATACGTTCATTTGTTGTTATTGCTTGAAGCACATTCACTCCAACGATTAAAGCAACAAATAACCTTACAAGTTGAAGTTCAAAGAGAACGGCGTCAGAGCGGCAAAGAGAGAGAGAGAGAGAGAGCGAGTTGAGGCATTGAGTAATATTAGGCAATACAGTGTTGCCTTTTCGGCAATTTAATTGCTAGATTTGGCGCTGTTTTTTAATTGCAATAACTAGAAAATTTGGAATTTTTAAAAAGTATTGAAAAAATATTATGTTCAATTTATGTATTGTATTATATGCTTAATGCCAAATTGAAATTTAATTTGAATATTTTTCTAGCTAAAGAGATACTCGATAGATCGTTCTCGTCCAAAAAATAAGCATTGAGTTGATGATTTGAGCGATTTATCGCTGTATTTTGACATCACTAATGTACACAATATTTGCTTGGTGCGCACAATTACTTGAGCTACTGTTTGGTGAATGGATCGACCTCAAACCTGACCCAGTTACCCACATTCTACAATATTTTGTATATTTTTTCTATTTTTTACTTACCTGCCTTATTCATGTTTATTAGTTATTACTTAAAACTTGAACTTTCGAAATCTATGTTTGATTATTTGTTTTTTTTGTGTGTTTTGTTTTGTTGTTACTTGAGCTTGGCTTCAATTTAGTTTATTCGGTATTTTATATATATATAGATGACTAAATAAAATGCGCTTGCTAGGTTTTTTTTCTTATTTTTATATAAACTTTTTTAATAACAGAAACAAAATTTAAATTTGGCCACAAAAAATAAAGGTCAAAAGTATGCACACAAATACATGCACAAATACACACACACAACACAGACACGCACGCAAGCGCAACGTGAGTAAGAAGATTTTTGTTTTTGCTTTTTAGTTGTTGTTTGCAATCGCAGTGCGTAAAGTTTTGTTGTTTTCTGCTTTCTGTTTTTCCGTTTTTTTTCGTGGAGCCCTCGAAAATGTACGGTATTAAGCTTAGCACGATCGCAGCGCGAATGCGACACAGTAAATAAACTTAAAAACGTTTTAACTTTAAAGCAAATTCAGCGGCAGCGGCAGCAACAACAACAAGAAATGCCAACAATGTCACTCACTTGTAACAACAACAACAACGACAATAAAAGAGCGCACAAACTTTGAATGCGGCGACGCTGACGCTGACGTCGACGTCGACGCCGACGTTGCCGGCTCTCTGGTATGCATAAACGCCCGCACACACACACATACAAGCGTAGACGCAAGTATGCAAGTTATGTACATTCGTGTGTGAGAGAGAGAGAGAGAGCATTGCCAAAATAGAGAGACGTACATATGTATGTACATATGTAGATTTTGTTGTTGAGTGACCAGTGTTGCCAGACAATAAGTTTAAAATTTTAATTACTATAAAACACACAACGTCATGATTGCGATTACATTAACACTCAGCGCCAGATTTATGCGTACACTTCCTTGAAATTCATTTGGAATATATTTAAAAAATACAAACAAAAAAAACAATGAAAAACCCGTTATTTAAAGTGCTTGAATATGGTTGAAAACAGGTATCACAAATGATAATTATTTTAATCATAAAAAACTAAAAATAATTATTAAATTCCAATTTTAATTTACAAATCATAAAAAAACACTTATTTGAAATTTTGCAAATAAAACTCAAAAATGATGGCTGCTTGTACGAATACATGTTGCGCTGACTGTACTAAGACCAAGACCTCACAAGACCCAAGTGGCCCCCATACATATGTACATATGTATATATGTGGGTTTATGTTTGAATAATACATGTAACTAACTTGTAAATCATCTATTAGTACATACTGTGCAATTGTTTATTTTTTTCTTCGCTTTTTATTGTATTTTTTAATTTGGTTGCCATACGAAAATCATGAAATGAACTATAATAATCTGATCATTAAAGACAACGATTACCACCAACAGAGGATTTTTAGAGGTCTTTTTTGAAAGCTGGTGATTCACACACATTTGCACAAACAAACATAAATGTATTCGATGGGGTATTCCTGACTTTGAGATATCCGTTACTCAACTCTTATATTTAACTCCTAAACGGAGAGAGAAAAACCGAAAGTATACAAACCGTAACACCCTAATAGTAACCGACTTAGATATCCAGGTCCAGGTGTATTATAGACTTCTTTGGATATTTGCACACATTGCAACGAATACTGCATACCCTATAGCTTAACGAGTAACGGTTATGATAATGCCAAAGAAACCTTATCAGTGCCACTCCGAGAGGAGTTTACCAGAGGTAAACAACCCATAATAAACAACGCAGGTGATTAAATTCACAGCCCCCTAATTCCTTATACATGTGAATTATGAACGATATATGCATTTAGAATATTCATTTAAATATTTCGTTAGGTTAACTGAAACTACAACTATTATAATCCATTGGACATTTCGAATTAGTTCTTTGTATTATATTTACAATAAAACTAGAAATAAACGATGAGAACAAAATATAAAAAAAAAATAAAAATTACACAGATGTTTTTAGCACGATTTATGTGTAGGACAACAACAGTCCAAAGCCGCGTTCATATATAATATATATATATATATATATATATATAAGTATATATTTAAATATATCTATATATATATATATTTAAATATATCTATATATATATATTTATATCTATAGTAGCACATGCAGTAAACACATATTACAATTTTATTGTATCGATTGGTTTTCTTTTTCTTTTTCTTGTTTTTTTTTTTTTTTTTGAAAATTCGATTTTAGTGATTGTTTGTGTTTGTGTTCGGTGCGTCCCCAAAAATGATTTATCGTCTGTTATTTATCGATCTGCTCTTCATATTTACAAGTCTCGATGATTTTGATAATCGCAATCGCGTAACTGTTATTGTTATTGTTATTGCTCTTATTCTTATTCTTCTTCTTTCGTCTGCTGCTGCTGTTGTTGTTATTGTTATTTTTGTGGTTGTGGTACAATCGATTACGATAATCAGTAGAGCGCAGGTGATTGTTTGCAAATGTACCGGTGTTATCGAACTTCGGCTGTCAGTAAAAGAGAACAGAGTGTAAAATCACACGATTTCTGCGCTCCTCAAATTCCTGTATCATTTCATCGATATCATTATCGATATCGTTTGATTTTGCCATCTACAAGGGAGATGAGTATTAACATTAGGTTATATGCTTAGTGGTATTATATACATGGTATTCAATTAATTCCAATTCAAATCAGGGACCGTAAATAATGATTTATTTTTTTTCGAAAATACTAAAAAACTAACTACCAAAAAAAAATTTTAGATTTGTACAAACTCTGCATTCCTCCCATGATTTAAAAAATTCGGATTTTTAAGTTTTATTCAAATTTTTTGATAAAAAATAGTGACTATAAATGTTTTTTTATTTATTATTTTTTGATAAAATATAATGAAAATCGTAAATATCATTATAAAACGTGATTTTTAAAATAAAACCTATAATGATTATGGTCCCAGATTCAAATACAATAGTATTATAGTGATAGTTACCAAATTGAGCATGTCCGTTATTAAAAATGCGCCCATTAAAGCATCCTCCGCGTTATCGACAACATCAACGTTCAAAACGTGAACGGGTCGATTATCGACAGAGTCCATCGATACCATGTGCATCACAACCAAATCGTAAACACGCTCCTCCACGGTAATAATAATATCAAATTGTTCTTTGGTTTCTTGAAAACGTTCCGGGCATTTTTTAATACGCCGATTACGGTCCAGCATATGCAATAGTCCGTTTTGTGTGTAACTACGGAGAAGTAGAAGACGAAGAGAGCCGAAGGAGAGCAGGATAAATGACAAATGATAAGCACAAGCACAAAATGCAACAACAACAACAAGGTCAAGTCGTCAGACTTTTTGGGTACATTAAATCAGTTATATTCGAAATGGTACATTTACACTTGTAACTGGTACACTTGAAACTGGTACTCTTTTTATTTTTGGGTACATTAAATCAGTTATATTCGAAATGGTACATTTACACTTGTAACAGAAACTGGTACTCTTTTTATTTTTTTGTTGGTACATTAAATCAGTTATATTCGAAATGGTACACTTTTTGGTATGCAGGCAAATTTGTATTTTATTTAAATTTTGTTTTCTAAATATATAAAATTTACAAATGTAACACAAACTGGTGTTCTTGTTATTTTTTTTTTGTTGGGCATCAGTTATACTCGAAATGGTACAATTTTTGTAGCCTTGCTAAAATTTGCATTTCATTTAAATGTTTTTGTAAATATAAAAAACGGTTGTATAAACAAGTCGAAAAAATTGACAAAAATAGATATAAATTAAACTTTTTTAATTGAATAATATAAACTAAATGAATATATTAAGCAAAACTTAACAGATCCTTCGTACATTGTACCACAAAGTGGGTGCATTTGTACTCAAATTATGGTACACACAATTTGTATAAAGATGACAAGCGTGAAAAAGAAAGGAAGGAAAGGAAGAGATGAAAACAAAAACAAACTCTAATTTTTGGTTGGTTGTTGCTCGCTCTCTTTCTAGCACACGTGCTAGCATTATGTGTGAGTGTGGCAGGTCTGACGACATTACCTTATAATAAGTTGAACCATGAACCATGATTGCCATGATTGTCATCATCATCTTTAAATCAAATCAAATCAAACCAAAACAACTCACTTACAATTCCTTGTCTTTGGATTCCAAGTCGCGGTAGATTTCCTCGTAGCTGGTGCCAAATTCGTAAACATTTGGCTTATCAAACGCCAATCCGGGCAATTTGACCCGTTCACCGGTGCCGTAGGAGCGCACGTTGAAGCCTTTTTTCGCGAGAAAATTGTGCGCCTCCATGGAGCGATTCATATTGGATGAACAGACCACAGCGACGGACAATTTGCTCGGGTCAGTCATTATCTATTTGGCAGTGCAATTATTACGATAAACCAATAAAAAAACTATGTGACTTAGGAATTTAGAGCAGAATGACAATGATGTATGTGTGTGTGTGTTTGTGTGCCTGTATCAGTCGAGCTGCCAACTTGTGTTAATTTTCAAACGAGTTGGCAGGCCTCGTTTGCATATTTTTCACTCATTTTCAGATTCTGATCAATTTTCATTTTCAAAATGTCGCAAAATTTACAATTTTTTATAATTTTAGTGTAAGAACTTTGAAAATGTTTTGCATTTCTGCCAAATTGTTGGATTAATTGAGATTGTATAAAATTATACAACTTCTCACACCGAGGTGGCCCCCAACTTCCATCATACATAAAATGATGCCTTTTATTTTATTTTATTTCGAAATAAAAGTTTTGATTTAATCATTCATTTATTGCCAAATAAGAAAAAAAAAAAAAAAAAATAAAATAAAATAAAAATAAGTAATGCGCGCCGCGACCATTTAACGATCCGGCCGACTTTGTTTGCTTGAAACGTGTGGCAGCCTTGGTTTCCAGATAAAAGGAAACCAAACCGTAGGTGGCGCATTTATGTTTACCAAAGAGACAAAAGGTGGCGCCAATATACTGAAATGTGTGGCAACATTGGCTGACATGCTTGGACAGCGTGAACTGACTATTCAAATTCAGTGTTGTCAATACTCAATTTAGTGTTATTCGCAATTAGTCTGGTAACGCTATAGCACGAGTCGCAAACGTAGCACTTCAAATTCGCGCCGCAAACAACCGTTAAACGTGTGAAGCGGCAAATTAAAAGAAAAGTAATTAAGCAATATAAATTGGCATTTATTTTATTATTAACATAGTTGTCAAAGCTTTCGAAATTTGTGTGTGTGTGTGTGTGTGTGTGTTTGTAAGCGTTTCTCTGTATGTATGTGCGTGTTGGTATGCAAGGTGAAATACAGACGGACTGTTGTTGTTGTTGTTGTTGTTATGTGGCAAGTTGTTCGAAACCGAAGCTTCCGATCGGCAGTTAATGCAAAAGAGCGCGCTCTTAACTCTTGTCTCCTCTTCCTGTCTCCCTATCTCCCTCTGCCCTTTGCCCAGAGATCCAGACGCGCGGCACTCGTGGAATGCGGCTTAGCAAGTTGAAGCTGTTTGTTGTTGTTGCTGTTGTTGTTGTTGTGGCTGCCGCTGTTCTTCTTGCTGTTGTTGTTATTGTTACACACAAACACTTGCACACTGATACAAATGCAGATGTGCAACATATAACAAAGTTTATACGTCAGCTTTATTTTTTTAATACAAACGGAGAAAATTAATAAGAAGACAAAAGTCTTTAGTTTTAGTACATGATTGTAATAATTTGGATTCTTACGATTTTCTTCACCGATTATCATTATTTTTGATCCAAAAAATATAAAAATCATAATCATTATTTTTGAGTTTTATTTTGTTTTTTTTTTTTGATCAAAAATAATTATTGGCGTAGAAATCATTATTTTAATGATTATGGTCCCTAAGAAAAATATTTGAAATGGGTATTGAGCTAGAAATCTAGCAAAAAACAAAAACATTTCATGTTTAATTAATCATATCATATCTAAATCTGTTTCAAAAATTATAAATATTTTATTTGATATTTTTTTTATCTCTATTTTTAGCAATTTAGCTATTTTAGCTCACAATACTCTGCAGTTGGTTGCGAGTTGAAATCGACTTAAGCTGTCGTATAAACGTTGGTAATAGACAGATGCCGATCAGTTTCAGGTTATTTGCTTGTTGCACAGTGGAACCCACATGCAATATCTATATCATTTTTTTTTTTAAAGGCAATATTCCGCACATACATATGTACATACACACATACATACATACATAGGTATGCATGTTTTAGCCGCTTCTCTGTTTGTTATTTAAGCGTCGTCCTCTCTCGCTCTCTGTCTTACACACACACACACACACACACAAAAGAGAGAGAATAAAGAGAGCGAGAGAGAGAACACATTCCGCTGTTAACTGGTTATGCGAATCGAATAGTGGCAACATCGCCTGCGGCTAGAATCAACGGACTCTTTTTTTTTGGGCTGTAAACCAAACTGACCGCAACGGCGACTGAGATAGTCAAACAGTCAGACAGTCAGTCAGTCAGTCGCTGTCATTCGATCGCTCGTCATCGCGTTGTCGTTCACTTGTCGCGCTCTCTCTTCGGTCGCTCCCATCTAATAAAATCAGCAAGTGCACATCACTATCATTTGGTGTACATCGCTAATTTCATATCGCCATCTCGCATCTCCATATCGCTCTCCCTTTTGGCGTCCAATTGCAAACTGCAATTCACAATCCACCATCCACCATCCACCAACCACAAGACGCGATGCCGCTGCGTTGAATAAATAAATTTGCTGTCTTGAAAATATTCTCAATTATTTATTGCATTTATTTCTATGCAAATGTCACATTAAGCAGGTAAACTTGTTTTTTTTTTTTTTTGTTTTTTTTTTTTTGTTTTTTAACTTTGCCAAATTGCATTTTGGCCGCCTTTGAAATATCAGTGTACGTCTGCCACAGTGCCTAACATGTGTATGTGTACGTGTAGTAATCGAAAAAAGTGCAGGCCTTTGAATTTGATTTATTATTTTTATTATTTATCTACATATGTATGTGATAATTATTTATAACTTGTTTATTATTTAAAAGAATACCCTGTGCGGTGTTTTAGTTAATGCATTTGCATATGCACTGCTTGCAAGCAGTGTACTGCATCCCTTGTGTACTGCATGCTGTGTGTGTGTGGAACGTAAGTGTGGAGCCTATTTGCTAATGAAACTTAAATACCCGCGCTGGTGCGCTGGTTTACAGGGTATAAGTGAATATGTTGACTCAGCTTCAAAGTTTGCAATTGTGATTTCCAATTTCCAATTAAATGTGCCAAGGACAAACATATCCAATTATTTAAAAAGAAAAATCAAAAACCACTGTAAAACTTTCTCAGAATTTGCTTGCAACATGTGGAACGTGCAACTCGTGGGAGCGCTTGCAACTCCAAGTTAATTGTGGCTACTTATCTAATGTTCAACTTTTCACTCAGCCATTAAATGAAAGCCATTTTGTAACGGCCATCAAAATACAGTTTGTTTTAGAACCGATTTGCCTAGGGCAAGATAAAAGATTTATACTCGACAGTGGAATACCCTGGAATGCTCTGGCACTTTAACTTGAACTTGAACTTGAACTTCAACTTGATTCGAAAACATTTCGTAACTTTGTCAAATCTTAAACAATTTTCAAGCAGTATGATTTGATTTTTGATTTTGATTTTTCTTTTGCCAACTTAATTCATTCTACATCTAAATTTATTTAATTTTGTAAACAAAAAAATTGCCCTCTACATCTTCGTTTCGATTTTCAATGCTAATGCTTTGATATTTTGAAAATTTTAAATTTTAAAACTCAAGTTTTTACCTTTAATTAACTTCTGATATCGTTATTAAATAATAAAATTGATTCTGAGACGTTTTATTTTTTTCTAGAAAAAATCATGGTAAATTGAAATAAAATTTTGACTTGTAAAGTTACTATGTTAAGGGTTTTACCATCTTCGAACTGTCATAACTTCGGCAAAACTTAATCGATTTTCAAGCGGAATGTCATTTTAATCATGGTTTGGCTTCTAAATATATTCTGTATTCAAATTTTATTAAATTCGTGAAAAAATTATTTTACTCTAGATCTCGATTTCGATGATAAGGGTCCCCCCTTTGATATTTTGAAAATTCAAAATTTTAAATCTCAAGTTTTTGCTTTTAATCAACTCCTTATATCATAATTAGTATAAAACAACACTTTAATCTTGATTTTAAGACCTTTCATTTTCTTGTCAAAAATCATGGAAAATTGAGTGAAAATTTTGACTTATAAAGTGCTAGATCCAAAGTCAGACCAAAGTTAAACCGTCATAACTTCGTCAAAACAGAACCGATTTTCAAGCGGAATGTCATTTTAATCATGTTTCGGCCTCTTTAGTTATTCTGCGTTTAAATTTAATTAATTTGATTAAAAAAATTATTTTTTTCTAAAATTCGATTTTTATGGTAAGGGTCCCCCCTTTGATATTTTGAAAATTCAAAATTTTAAATCTCAAGTTTTCACTTTTAATCAACTCCTTATATCATAATTAGTATAAAACAACACTTTAAACATGATTCTAAGACCTTTCATTTATCTGTAAAAAATCATGGAAAATTTGACAAAAAGTTTGACTTGTAAAGTGGCTGGGACCCAATTCTGACCAACTTCAAACTTTCATAACTTTGTCTAAACTCGACCGATTTTCAAGCGGAATGTCATTTTAATCATGTTTCGGCCTCTTTAGTTATTCTGCATTTAAATTTAATTAATTTGTTTAAAAAAATTATTTTTTTCTAAAAGTCGATTTTTATGGTAAGGGTCCCCCCTTTGATATTTTGAAAATTCAAAATTTTAAATCTCAAGTTTTTGCTTTTAATCAACTCCTTATATCATAATTAGTATAAAACAACACTTTAATCTTGATTTTAAGACCTTTCATTTTCTTGTCAAAAATCATGGAAAATTGAGTGAAAATTTTGACTTATAAAGTGCTAGATCCAAAGTCAGACCAAAGTCAAACCGTCATAACTTTGTCAAAACTGAACCGATTTTCAAGCGGAATGTCATTTTAATCATGTTTCGGCCTCTTTAGTTATTCTGCGTTTAAATTTAATTAATTTGATTAAAAAAATTATTTTTTTCTAAAATTCGATTTTTGAGGTAAGGGTCCCCCCTTTGATATTTTGAAAATTCAAAATTTTAAATCTCAAGTTTTCACTTTTAATCAACTCCTTATATCATAATTAGTATAAAACAACACTTTAAACATGATTCTAAGACCTTTCATTTTTCTGTAAAAAATCATGGAAAATTTGACAAAAAGTTTGACTTGTAAAGTGGCTGGGACCCAATTCTGACCAACTTCAAACTTTCATAACTTTGTCTAAACTCGACCGATTTTCAAGCGGAATGTCATTTTAATCATGTTTCGGCCTCTTTAGTTATTCTGCATTTAAATTTAATTAATTTGTTTAAAAAAATTATTTTTTTCTAAAATTCGATTTTTATGGTAAGGGTCCCCCCTTTGATATTTTGAAAATTCAAAATTTTAAATCTCAAGTTTTCACTTTTAATCATGGTAAATTGAAATAAAATTTTGACTTGTAAAGTTACTAAGTTAAGGGTTTTACCATCTTCGAACTGTCATAACTTTGGCAAAACTTAATCGATTTTCAAGCGGAATGTCATTTTGATCATAATTTTCTAAATTCATTCTGTATTCAAATTTTTATTAAATTCGTGAAAAATAATTTTTCTCTAGATCTCGATTTCGATAATAAGGTTATGGTTTGGCCAGTGCAATGATCAGTGAGTCAGGAAAAAGAATCTCATATATATAGAAGAATTTCAAAATATTAATATTGTTGAAAACACTTTCTTGACACATTTTTAATGTAATTTTGAATTTCATTGCAGATGCAACGCGGCTTTCATTATGTGAGCTTTTTATGGACTTTTTAGCAGATTTAGTCAGTGGTTGAGGACAGGAGGCAGGAGGAAGTGGAAGAGACGGAAGAGGAGACGGAAGAGGAGACGGAAGAGGAGAAGGAAGAAAGGAAGATAACAACAAATTTGAGTTAGGGAAAAAAGGCGGGAAGAAAGACAGGAAGGAAATGTTGAAACACGCCTCGAATGCGAGCAGTGCAACAACAATTGTTGCTGTTGTGCCACTCAATGGACAACAACAACAACAACAACAGCTGCTGCGCACTTGCAACAACAACAACAACAACAACATCAGTAGCAGCAGCAGCAGCAACAACAACAACAGCAGCAGCAGCAGTAGTAGCAACAACAACAACAACAACAACAATTGTAACCCACCCTCAACAGCAGCAGCAACAACAGTTGCAACAGCAGTGGCAACAACCCCCGTTGCAACACCAGTTGTTGTTGCTGTTGCCACAACATCGACATCGACATCGGCATCCGCGGGTGCGTCACCAACACCTGCTGCCGTTGCAACAACCGCACGCAACATTCACCTGCGACCACCGCAACCGTTGAACATCTCCTCACTAATTGCTGCAACTGCAACTGCAACAACTGCAACAACAGCAGCAACGGTAACTCATACAAATTCCGAATCATTTTTTAAGTATTCACTAAAAAATAATCAGGAATGAAAAATAATCAAAATGAGAATCATAAATTTGTAAATTAAATTTCTTAAAAATAATCAAATTACACAAATTAGAAAAAAAAAGAAAATATTTTTTTTTTCCATTTTTTTGCTAATTCAGAACAGAATTTCTTATTTTTATTTTCAAAAATATTTTACGTATTAAATTTCCTAATTTTTGATTTCCATTTTATTTCCGAATCATTTTTAAGTATTCACTAAAAAATAATAAATAAAATAACAGCGATCCAAAATGAGGAATGAACAAAAATTAGAATCATAAATTTGGAAATTATATTTCTTAAAAATAATCAAATTACACAAATTAGAAAAAAAAAGAAAATATTTTTTTTTTCCATTTTTTTGCTAATTCAGAACAGAATTTCTTATTTTTATTTTCAAAAATATTTTACGTATTAAATTTCCTAATTTTTGATTTCCATTTTATTTCCGAATCATTTTTAAGTATTCACTAAAAAATACTAAATAAAATAACAGCGTACCAAAATGAGGAATGAACAAAAATTAGAATCATAAATTTGGAAATTATATTTCTTAAAATTAATCAAATTACACAAATTAGAAAAAAAAAGAAAATATTTTTTTTTCCATTTTTTTGCTAATTCAGAACAGAATTTCTTATTTTTATTTTCAAAAATATTCTAGGTATTAAATTTCCTCATTTTTGTTTTCCTAGTTTTTTGTTCTTTCTTAATTTCCCAACTTTTATCTTATCAATATTTTTTCTCCTAATTTTTAATAACAGTTTTTTCCTATTTTGGACTTTTCTAATTTTTTACTCCTGTATTTTTATGGTGCGATTTTTTAGCTTTTCTTAATTTTTAACTTATTAATTACTTTTTTTATTTTTTTTTATTTCCCGCATACACTATACATTTTTTGTTTAGTTTCCTATTCTTATTTTTTTCTTGCCAATTTTTATTCAAATTTTAATTTTAGGATTCCCAAATTTGGTTTCCTAATTTTTATTTTCAATTGAAATGCTTCCTAAGTTTAATTTTGCCAATATTTTATATCCAATTTTTTTAACCTACTGAATATATTTTTAAATTGTGTCTCTGGTCATTTTTGACTTTCCAATATTGTTTCAAAATATGATTCCTAATTGTTAATGAACATTTTTGGTATGCTGAGTAATATTTTGTCGACTTTTATTTATATAGGGAATCGCAGCAACTCGAGCAGCGCCAACAGCAACAACATTGCTCAACATTGCCACGCCCCCAATTAAACCCCTAACCCCATTGACGCCCAATGGCAACAGCAACAACAACAACAACAACAGTTTGCATCATCACACATACACCAATCAACATATGCTCGCCAGCAGCAGCAGCCAACAACAACAACAGCAACAACAACAGCAGCAACAACAACAACAACAGCAGCAACAACAACATCATCAACTCTTTAACAACAGCAATCATCATCAGCAACATCTTCATCATAATATCAACAACAATAATAATAATAATAATAATCATAATCATAATAATAATGTCAACAATTACAGTCATTGCAACAATTTAAATTTAAATGGCAACTCAATGTTGCAGTCGAGTGTAAAACACACTAATAAACATGGACCAGGACCACGTGAAGTACTCACGAGTCTAGGATTACTCTGCCTCGGTGAGCAACAGCAAATTTTTAATCGATATTATCCAATTATGAATCCTGAAAACAAGACAACAAAAATTTTGATAGAAAAATGACCATAAATCAGAATTGAGAAACCACAAATACGTATAAAGGGAATAATTATTGATAAGTCAAAAATCAGTTGAATTATTTCAATTTGGACATGTTGTAATAATACAGGAGTCGAGAATACACAATTGTTTCGTCTCAGCTATGTTGTGTGCAAATTTAAGCCTTCTAGCTCTTACAGTTCAAACTTCACAATGATCAGTCAGTCATACATATATATATATTTATTATTATACATTTTTAAGTTAATTTGTATATTTTGAGGATAACACCGAAACTAGTATCGGAACCGTTAGCCAAGATTTCGAATTCGATTTCGATGGTAATGATTCACTGACTCACTGATCATTAACATAAAACCTAGAAGCCTCACATTTTTACACAACATAGCTGAGAGAAATTGATTTAGTTTTTAGAAAGTATACAATTATTTTATATTCTTATATTTATTATTATTTTGACCTGATTCACTCACTGATCATCACACAGCACAAAACATAAAACCTAGAAGTCTCACATTTTTACAGAACATAGCTGAGATTTGATTGATTTAGTTTTAGGAAAGTATACAATTATTTGACATATATTATTATATTTATTATTATTTTGACCTGACTCACTCACTGATCATTACACAGCCCAAAACATAAACCCTAGAAGCCTCACATTTTTACAGAACATAGCTGAGATTTGATTGATTAGTTTTAGGAAAGTATACAATTATTTGACATATATTATTATATTTATTATTATTAATTGAATTTGTTGTATACTTTCAGTATCATTATTGCTGGCACTGTTGTCGCTCATCTTCCTGCTGAAGATCTCGCCGAACAGTCGCGAGGATGCGCTGACAAGGAGCATTTCCAGTGAGGATTTCAACATTGTGTACGATGTCACATTGGCACTGTGTGCTTTGTCGCTGTCATTGAATTTATGTTGTCTGTTGGTTTGCGCCATACAATTTTTGTTTGCTGTCAAGCTGCTGAGATCCCCGATGTTCGATGGTAGGGATAATAAGTATTTGGAGAAGTCGAGTGCAAGTCGAACTTGTGCAGTGAGTGGTTTCTTTATCTCAATACCTGTATTTCTCACTGGCATTATTCTTTATACATTTAATCATTTCCATTCGACGCCTGCGATTATCACGAGTGTTTTGATTGGCATTGGAATTGTATTTTGTGGTGGTGCCATGGTCCATAATGTCTTTGTCTGGCAGAAGGAGAAAACGATTAGTTATCGCACTCCACCCAATATGTCATTGCTACTGCCACCGGCGACTGTACCAGTTCCGGTTCCGGTTACGGTTACGGTACCATTTCTCAGTCAACCGTCGAATCCATCCATTTATTCGCTACATCATCAACATCATCCACATCATCATCATCATCCTACATCCTTAACTCCAGTTTCACCAAATCATTCACATGGCAGTTTTAATCCATTACTTAGCAATAATAATATCATTAATTCACCATTTTTGGTCTGTCGACCGGCAACTGCCACGCCTCCAACGCCCAAACAATCAATGCCCCTTCCTATAACCATTCCCATTTCCAATTCCAATCCCCTGATCAATTCCCTTGCCAATGGCAGCTGTTTAATGGGACGGGAGACAAGTGGTTCCATTAGTCCGGGAATTCCCCCCACGCTGGACATGAGCAACATTACAAATATTTCCCTACACGAATTATCCACGCTGGTTTAGTTCCCAAATGTAGTTCCACTTTCAGTTCTCCACACAAATTAGAATTATTAATTATTAATAAATTAGTTGTTAGTTAAAAGAACTTTAGTTTATAGACAAACAACCACCGTTAAAGTCCTAATGTCCTGCTTGCCGTTTACAATGTTTTTTTTTAAATATTGTCTAAGATTTGGGTGTAACGATTTTTTTTTTCCACAAAATATAGTAACCCAAATTCGTAATTTCATCAAGAAGCCATAGTTCTAAAATCAATTCCTAGACCGTTAGTTTCTTTAAGTTAACAAATTTTGTATATTTATGCATCAAAATAATGTTTTATGGACAATTGGTCCTTTGATTCTGTAAAAATTTTAAAGAGTTTTGATGCCCATCATATTAGGAACGAACTAAAATCACTAAAGATATGCTAATAAGAAGATAACATTTAAAAAACAAAATTGGAATTGATTTTAGAGCTATGCTTTCTGGGTAAAAACATTTGAATTGATCGTAGATTACGAATTTGGATTCCAATATTATTGAGTCCATACAAATCGATGCACCCTACTGTATATATTTGTATATAAAATAATAATGCCTTATACATATTTAAAATAGATTTATATTTAATTTTTAATTTAAATCCACAAGCGATAATTATCGCATAACTTTGTTATCGATATTGTTGGCTGCATTTAATAACTAGTTGGCAACGCGGTCATTCGCTTACATTGCCACAATTTATTTATTTGAATAAAACAAGTTACATTTTTATATATATAGTATATATATTTATTTATCTATCCTATACTTTCGTCAGTTTCCATTCCCAATGCAATTTAATCCTCAATGTAATTTAGTCAGTTGTGTACCTTTTTAAAAAGGTACCCAGCTTTACTATGAAGCATACATGTTTTGGACCGATTTGAAGCAAACCATTTGAGAAGACCCATTTTGAGAACAGCTTTCTCATAATCAAATTTTTTTTGCTAGATGTTAAAGATACTTTTATCTAAAACCTCTAATTCCTTGCCTACCTCCCTCAACTTCATTTCACGATTCAAATAATTAACTGACAATACCAAATGTTAAAGCAATTAATTAGTTGATATTGCTAAATTAACAACTGAATTTTATTATTTTTATAAATCGAGTTACAAAATTTTATGTGAATGACAAAAAAAAACAATGTAACAATATTTGTCAGTTCGAAATCGATAAGCATCGACGCTGACATCGACATATCGATATTTGTGAACATCAATTTCTTCCAATGAATTCTTACTTTGTTTGTGCTTCTTCTTTTTTTTTTTTTAGTAGTCTCTTGATTCTTGAACAATTTCATTTAAAAGTGAACAAAACATAAAGCCGCTTTTGTAGGCTTACAATATAAATTTAGATATATCTATATATATATATATATAACTCAACTGTGCAGTTGAATTATTTACTCCTTCTTATTTCTACCACGTTTCTTGGGAGGCACATTCGCTTCATTCACTGCAAAAGATATTTGGAGAAATCAAGAATTAGTTTACGACATTTTCGAATAATTAGAGTTTGCAAGAAATCTATGGTAATATCGATATGTAAATTACTCCTTAAAAAAAATGTATAGGGGTCTATTGTATGTTTTAAAACAAAATGTACTCAATAGGTATTTCAATAGTCGGTCCTGATATCTGTATGAACACCTGGATCTTAAAGACTGTAAAAGCCAGAGATACCAAACTTGGAATGTTGGTTCCTCTATATTCCTGTTAGATTGTGTATGATCTTTATTTGGTTTTTTTTTTTTAATGAGATCACTATATCATATAACTGCCGTTTTATGAGATATTGTAAAAAAAAAAACTGGTACAATAGGCATTTAAGTTGGTGTAATACAGTCTTAGCTATTGCCATAGTCCCCGACAATCGAGTATGCTCGACTGTAGCGCCACGAGCGAAACGATCGTATTTTCAATTTTTCAACGTGACTATCTAAAAACTATTGATTTTTATTGGAATTTAAGAGATATAGATAGATAAATATGAAAAATAAATTTGATTTTTGGTTTTTTTTTTTTTCAACCTGACTATCTAAAAACTATCGATTTTAAATGGAATTAAAGAGATATATGTAGATAGATATGTAGAAATATGAAAACTAAACGTTAGAATCGATATCGATAGTTTGGCAGATTTAGTAATTTAAAATAGATGCGAAATTGGCCTTACCATGTGTAGTGCTGGTGGTGTCAGCAGCAGGAGCAGGAGCAGAAGATGTTCCCAGTGTCTGGGTCTGTTCCTGACTGCTGCGTCTGCTGCGCAACACTCTTCCAGTTCCAGTTCCGGTTCCGATTGTTTCTGTTGTTGTGGTCGGCGTTGTTGCTGATGTCAGTGGCGGAGTGGGCGTGACACGTGTGGTGGTAGTGGGAGTCACTGCATCCACGGAGTCGGTGCTGAGTCGACCACGCTTGCGTCCCGTTGGCGGTTTACCAACACTGGCAACAGGAACTGGAACTGGAACAGGAACAGAAACAGGCGGTTCACTCAGACAACGCAAGGAGCGACGACGCGGACGTGTTAAGGAATTCAATTGCTCCTGTTCCTGCTCCGGAGTTGGCGTCACCACTTGACTCAATCGGGTGCGATATCTGGTGCTGCGTGGCATTGTCTCCACTGTCTCCACATTCTCCAGTATCGCCTCCAGTGGCTTTAGGAGCAGCTTCTGTCGCCGCTTGGGCGTGGACACCGGCACCGTGGACAGGGACATGGATATGGCGGGCATGGAACCCGCTCGCAGTTTACGCTTCAACATGGACACCTGCTCCTCCTCCTTTGCCGCCTGTTCCGCCTCCTTTGCCTGCTCCTCCAGCGAATCCCGCCTGGCATCCTGACTGCGCAGTCGATACCTGCGCTGGGATGTAGGCGTGGTTGTGGCCGTGGTCGTGGTCATCTCTGGTGTGCCCAAATCCTCGCTGTTGCTGTTGTTGCTGCGCAAACGACGACGATGTGACGGATTCGATGGGAGTGTCGGAGTGCTTCGATTGGAGCTGGGACTTGGTCTTTGGTCATCGCTGCGCAGGCGGATGCGACGTGGCGGCGGCGGGGAAGCGCTGGATGCACTGCGTCGTTGGCGCAGCTGGCGGGGCACAGAATTGGACTGCTCCTCCTCCTCCTGCTGCTTCCTTTGCTCCGCCCGCTCTTGCTCCTCCTGCTTCCGCTTCCTCTTCTGCTCCTTTAGTTCATCTGTCTCCTCCCGTTCCTGCTTCTCCTCCTTCTGCTTCCGTTTCATTTCCTTCTCCTTCCGCTCCTGCTCCACCAGCATCGCCTTCATCTCTTCCAGTTGCTTCACCCGCTCCTCTTCTTCCCGAGCCTTCTCCGTCTCCGTCTCCTCCTCCTCCTCTATCTCCTTCTCCTCCTGCTCCTTTCTCTCCTGCTCCTCCTTCTTCTCCTCCTCCACATCAGACACCTCCAATCTTAGGCTGTGCTGCGACTCCATATCGGAATCTAGCTCTACCGTCGCCGGTTCTATGATCTCCAGATCGGAATCTACTGCATCCACTTGCATATGCTCCTCCAGCTCCTGCTCCCGAACTTCTCTCGCCACCTTTGCCACGGAGTATTGACTGGCATCCTCTCCAGCGGGCGGAGCAACTGCAGCATCGTCACTGCTATCCAGATTAATGGTATATGCCAACACCGAATCACTCTCCGCCACTGTAGCCGCCAAGGAGCCACTAACAGGCAACTCCTCCCGCTCCTGCCCAGCTCCGGCAGCCGCCTGCTCCTCTCCAGCTCCACTGGGCTTAAAGGCAAACAATTCAAGGCTGCTGCCAGCTGTCAAGGCTTCGGGACGTGCCACATAGCCACGCACCTCGGTGCCATCCAAGGCAATCACACAATCATCCTCATCCTCATCCCCCACCTCGTCCTCATCATCCAGGGAACCCTTGGTGGTGTCCAAATCATCGACCGTCTCCAAGCTGTTGGCACGATATAAGCCACGTGTTGCTCCAGCGCCAGTTCCTGTTCCCACTCCATGATCAATTGCTCCTCCATTTCCAGCTCCACGTGGACTTGAATTGGAGTTCTGGGAGACGTTTGTGTCGCTAGGCAGATAGGAGTTGGGCGTATGGGAGGTGGGTGAATGTGAGGTGGTTATGGAGTTGGTGGATTCCACCACAATGGAGTAAACTGGCGGTTCTGGACGAGATCGGGTCAGATCTGTGGATGACATGTCGCTTAATTCGCTGCTGATGCTATAGCTGGACGAATTGCGTTGGTAATCCATTGCGGTGGAGGCGGGTTCATCCTCCTCTTCCTCCTCCTGCTCATCTATGCTGCTAGAGGATGAGGATTCCGGCCGTTCCTGCTGCGGGTTCCTCTGCTCCGCCGCCTCCTCCACCTGTTCTATCTGTTCTGCCTGTTCCTCCTTCTCCTCCTCCTGTTCCTCTGCCTGTTCCTTCTGCTCTTGCGCCGTTACATCCCAGCTGGACATGCCCAGCGTTGTATCCAGCATCTGTCGCGTCTGTGGCTCAAAGTTAGCCAAATTGGAGGACAACATGGGCCATGCAGGAGTCATCACCAGGCTGGGATCGGGATCGAGCTCCAAATCACCACAAATTGTGGTGCGCTCCGAGATCTTTACATGTGCTGTGGTTGTCGAGGTCATCAATGAGCCGGAACTAGAGCCGGAGTTGGAACTGGAGTTGGATTGGGAACTGGAACTGGGCGTGTTTTGAGTCACCTGGAACTCGCACATTTTGGATGAGCTAATGGGTGGCACAAACAGGGCGGAGGAGCAGGTGTTGGCCACTTGAATGCTTGTGGATCTGTAGCTGCCAAAGCCACTAGATTCCTCACGTTCCGGTTGCTCCGAATGCTGCTCCGGTTGCTGGTTCGGATGTTCCTGAGTGCGCGACTCAAAGAGGGAGCTGCGTGGCTGTGGACCAGTTGGTGGTGCCATCAGATGATGACGTTCCTGCTCCATTTTCAAATGTTCCTGCTTCTGCTCCCGTTGTTCCTCCTCCCTTTCCATTTCTAGCTGTTCATTCCTCTCCTGCTCCCGCTCCAGCTCCATTTGCTGCACTAGCGCCAAGGATACATTGGCTGAAGCCAGCGGCGAGAGATACTCCGATTCCGACTCGGTTTCTGATTGCGAGTCCTCCGAGATAAGGGCACTTGCAGCTGGCTGTTCAAATTCCATAAATATCTCATCCGTTTCCTCCTCCTCCTCCTGGTCGTTCTCCTCATAAAGCTTTATGGAGTCCACCTGCTGCTGCTGCTGCTCCTCACTCCTCTTCCACATCCGCTCCTCTTTCCTCTGCTCCTGTTCCCGCTCCAGCTGCTTATTACTCCGGTCTACCCGCTTCTCCTGTTCCTCCATCTTCTCCAGCGGTATAGGCGGCATAAAACGAAAACTCTTGCGCTGCTGCAGCTTCTCCGGTTCCACGAAAGCAGCCGGAGGACGCTTCAATATAACTGGAGGACGCACTGGCTCCACTCTCCCAATGGGATTGGAGTTCCGCTTGAATTCCAGATAAGCTGGTGGGATTAACAATGCTTGCACTTGTTTCTGGTCGTGTAGCTTCAGTTCCTGATCCCGCTCCTGCTGTGCCAGGTGTAACGAGCGCTTAATGAGTCCAGTTACCTGCAAATTATTATCGATAACCGATGATATCGATACAAAACAAAGATATATAAGTACATTAACAAGAATTGTTTTTAAATATTTTAAAAAATTACCAAATTAACATCGACAAAATATCGATAACTATTATTAGCAATGGTTCGCGCTAGTGACTAAAGCAGCACAAAGGGTGCGAAAGGCGACTAGCAATATACAAAGCTAATATGGAAAAGTTTGCCACAAATGTCCGATAAGATCGAGTTATCGTAAGGTTTAGACCCAACTTACAAAAGCAATTGTTATCGAAAAGAAGAAAAAAAAGATATTTATTGAAAACAATATATTTTTAAAATTTTAGAATTTACCGATTATCAGCGAAATGTAACGATTACTAGCAGTAGCAATTTTAATCGATAAGCGATGTTATCGACACACAAAAAACTATTCATTGGGGGGGAAATTGTTGTTGATATTTTTTTATTTTGTCGATTAGAATAGAAAGATATCGATAACTATTATAAGCAGGACGATGCGGCCAGTATAAAATGGGTATAAAAATGAAACAGTATCGATAGCTATTACGGTATTCGATGTCACAATATTTTCGAGCTTACCTGTTCGCCAATTTGTTCGCCCAGGAGGCGACGACGCTTTGCGGCCTGCATAGATTGGAGCTCCTCCGGCTCCGCAGGACGCTTCTCCACAGGAAGACAGGGAGTGGGACGCACCAGACGACGTTGTGGCTGGAGGGGATTGATCCTGGCCTGGGCGGCATTCCTCAGAAAGGGCATATTCCGGCTGCTCAGGGCACTCGGTTCGTTCACATAGCGGGTCGCCCAATGGGCACTCAATGCGGAGCTCTGGAAGATGCCACCCAACTGACCAGTGGCATTCTGTTTGGCCAACTGGCAGCTGAAGGGTTCGGGATGCCAATTCCTCAACTGATCCCCATGCAATTTGTTACGGATGCGAAAATATGTGCCCGCTATGGATTGAGTAACCGGTGCCATTGTGCTCCGATAGGCAGAGAGCAATGTGTTGGATTCCTCATCCACATTGGAGGAAGATGCCACCTCATCCATAAAGGACACTGCCTCAATGTACTTGCAACGTTTTAGCAACAGGATCAGCTGCACTGCGTCTGTCTGACGCGTCTGACACTTGCGTAACAATCGATAAACCAACTGCTCCTCATTCTCTCTCAAGCAAAGACTGCCGAGCACCTGGAACAAGAATTAAGGATGTAAGGACAATTTGTAAATCGAGCTTAAAAATTGAAATGTTGAAATGTTAAAATGGAGTAATCGATATATTGGTAAAAAAAATATATATATATATCGATTTACATATATCGAGTTCTCCTAAAACACTTTTTATAAATCTAAAAAAATTGTAGTTATCGATAATTCGGTAAATAATACATCGATTTTACATACATCAATATCTGAACACTTATAAAAGTGCATATATAAAAATCGAAAATCTATTAAGTCAATGTTTGGGTGAATAATAATATATCGATTGTTCTATTTATTGTACATATTCCAACACTAACCTGAAACATCCCGTTGCGTATGCAGTGTTCAAAGAAATACTCCAACAAGGGACGTCCCATCTCATCCTCGTTCAAGCGGGCGTGATGAAAGGCCTCCGGTATATTTTGATTGGCCAACAACACGCGTACCTCCAGATCAGCGGATATCGGACCAGGTGGCAGGTCCATCACCTGCATCGCCTCCTTAACGGCGCCCTGGGTGAGGAGCACGTCCAGGAGCAGCTTCGTCTGCCAGTCCGTATAATTGTTGTTCTCACTCCGGCATTTATACAACTCCTCCACTGATTGCTACGCGAATTCATAAGAATTAGAAATTTAAATTTATTCTATATAAATATATATAGACAACTTGAAAACGGTAAAAAATTGGAGTCTACAATTTTTACATAAACACGAAAAAAAGAATGTATTTAAATTTTAAAAAAATTAGAAAAAATGATCTAGATAATTCATATGTTTTAATGTTATTCCGAATTAAATTTTCTAGTTTTGCAACAATTTTTCATGAATTGGTTTTGTTTTCCTTTGCTTAAATATTGTTAAAATCTTGGCAATTGCTAGTAAATTATGAGTTTCGCTAGTGAATTCCTCGGTGAGTCAGCTAATATATATTTTAATTGGTTCTAATTGTAATAATCTAGATTTTGTTCATATGTTTAATTGTTATTCCTATTTAAATTTTCTAGTTTTGCATTCCATTTTTTCTTAAATACTTGTCAAAATCTTGCTAGTACCCAGTGAAATGAGGCGTTTCGCTAGTGAATTCGTTAGTGTGTTCTTTACCGTGAGTTGTCCGCGGTCCAGAAGCCAAAAGGAGCGCACAGATCGAACCAAAGGAGCCGCAATGTCAAAGGCGACAACAAACTGCTGGAAGAGTTGTTTGTGTCGGCGTCGGGACTCCAGTTCATCCCAATCCAGGAGCATATAGAGAAGGAGCTCATGCTTATGGCTTAGTTTGGATTCCTGGAGCAACAACAGATGCATCAAGGTGTGCAAGGACTCGGGCGGATAGAGATTGCATTGATCCTGAATGCGGAATCCACTGAAATGCAACAGCTCATCAATGTAGAGTTTCTGCTGCAGCTTGCGACGTTCCTGGTAATCGCGTCGCATCAATTTCAGGGGCGGCAAACCCGCCTCCAGCACCTCATAGCCCTCGGGCAGTATCTCCTGCTCGATCATCCAAAAGATCACACGATGATATTCATAGAGCACGGATAGAGTTTGTTCCGTCGACTGCAGATTCTCGAGAAGATCTTGATTTAAACGTGACCTGCCCAGCTGGGTAATGAGCAACTGCAGCTGCTGTAATCTCAACAGCTGTGCATTCAACACCTGAAACTCCTCCCGCTCCCGCTCATCCAACGAATATCCGCCGTACTCAAAGATCCCGTGACAAAGTTCCGCACAACGCTCCTTAATCTGTCCAGCCCGCTTCACAATCCAGTTGATCAGTATGGACAGGGATAACTTTGTCGTGCTCAGCATGTTGCACATGAAGCTGCCGTCCAAACAATTCTGCACACAACTGTTGAGCAATCCAATCCGATTGTGCTCCAAGGCAACTGATAGAATCAATTCATACATGGCACGCTACAAAACGAGAACAAGAAATAGTATCATTATCAATTCGTATTTCTTAGAATAAATAATATAATCATATAAAACTCTTTGTCCTGATTCACTCACTCACAGCCATAAACCATACGACCTAGGAGACAGAAATTTTAACACAACATAGCTGAGAGTTCACAAATTGAGAAAATTGCTTAATATGAAAAACTTTTAGAGTCCTGAAATAATATTAAAATTTTAAAATTTATTTGAAAATCAATGTAGATTTATGCAATCAAAATTGGTAACTGTTAATAAATATATAATCTTCCCAATTGTCTTTTCTTAATTTTTATCTTCCCAATTAATAGTTTTTTCCTAATTTTTATTTCCAAATAACATTATTTCTAATTTTGGCCTTTCTTTATTTTTGTTTTTCATACTTACTACTCAGTATATTTTGCTTATTAAATTTCCTTAAATTTGATACCTTTTTTTTATCTTTATCTTGGTATCCTAAACTATTCATTAAAAAAAAATATTCAAAATTAGTATAAGGCACTTAAATAATGAAGTCGTACCTTGGAGAATTTCGCATTCAAGTTGTGCTCACAGAACTGCGGCATGAGACGCAGATACATGATCTCCTCCTGGTAAGGCTCCGGATTGAGGAATAAACTCGCTCGCTGGCTGCACATTGCGCCCAGAAATCGACGTTGGATTCCAACGTGTGAATACCGACGACATCCACTTATGGTCAGCAAGGCGCACTCTTAAGAAAAGAAAAAAAAACAGAGAGAAACGGAGAAAATTTAACAATCTATCAGGGATCACAATCAATGCAAGAATCGAATAAGAACATAATGATCGTTTCAAAATAGGATTGATAATTATGGATGTTTATAGACTTTCATCAATAATAATAATTATTCTTGTGTACTTTTATAATAATGTGATAGTAATCATTATATTTGAGAGAAAATAAAATAAATGTATAATTATCATTATAGGAGTTTTTCCAGATACTTATAAAGGGAACTCTGAGGAATTACACACAAGTCAAACAAAGTGGATTGAAAATTATTGCTCAAAAATCATTTTATTTACTTTGCGATGAATCATGTAAATTAAGTCGAAGATAATTATTAATTTTCAATATTTTCTGTACTCTGTATTAATTTATGAAGATTTTCAATATATTGAAGACTTACCAAATGACAGGGAATTGGGATAAAAGTGTTCGTCGTAACGTTGCTGGGAGACAAAGTGCAGCACGGTGCTCGGATCGATCTCAAGACCAAGTCCAGTGTGACCGTGTCCACTTAAGATATAACCACACAGATAGTTGGGTTTAGTCTGTGGCGGATGACATACGGGCAATTCATCCTTGTACCATTGATTGATGTCAATCAGGATGAACTTGTTCTTGCCATCCTTATTCGAATGCCAACTGATGACGGTCAGCAAGGTGCCATTGTCACCGACAAATGGAAATGTGGACACCGTATTGCAGTTCATCAAAGTGCACGCGGATGCGGATTCATCAACATCTTCATCAGCATCATCATCATCATTGAGCAGGAGACGCACACGTGTCGCTGATGCCTGAAAGTCTTGAAACTGAAAGCCATCTTTAGTGTCCTCCATTTCCACAGATCTCTTGTAGTTCATCACATGCAGGGAAGTCATTAAACGTTTTGGCCGATTATAAACGGCACAGATATAAAAACACGGCTTCGGATCATCCGGTGGCACAATATAACAAAGACGCTCCACAGCAGCCCGAGGTTCCTCTCCAGATAAAGTTAGAGTCGTCACCAGCGTATTATTGTTGAGATTGTAAATGAAAATACGACCATCTTGTGAACCGGCTGCAAAGCCCGTAATAAACTCTATAGGCAGTAGACTACTGATTGGTGAATTCACCGATATCGGATTAACAATCTGCAGACACAGATGCACATCATTCTGTTGGCATTCCTCGAATGTGGACTTCATGCTCCTCCAATTCAATTCATTGCAATTTATTGATTTAACGCCCGCACGCAACAATTCCTTATCCGGACATTGGATATTCCGGCTGCGATTGCCCACCACTTGCCGGGCATTCAGATCCAGCAAATGCACTCCACCGGATTCGGTACCCACAGCCAGACAACCATCAAAATTGTGCATCCAACTTGTTAAATTGCAACTAAAGAATTTCAAAGTTGTTGCATTAATGCCAACCGACTGCAGATCAATATAACGCAACAATTGACTACAGGTTGGTGTATAAATTATCAAATCCGATCGAGATCTGGAACTGGAACTGCAACTGGAACCCGTTGAAACGGTCTGAAGGCAGACGGCGAGCAGAACACGTCCATCACCTACAAAAAGTTATTCATTTCAATTTATATATCTATTTATATATTATTTTTAAATACAAATTTTAATTAATCGAATTTAAAATAGAAAATAAAAAAGTTTAATTTCTATAGTTTTAATCAGGGAACCAAACCAAAACAAATATAGGTTACGATTTCGGTTCCGGTACATCCCGAAATAACTATTTTGATAAAAGTCTATATTTTTTTAGTACCGGTACGTAACGGTAAAACAAATCAATTTTGTAACACTCTAAAATGTTAAGATGTCGTTTTATAATAAATATGACATAAAAAAAAAAACCTAAACTTAAAGCAAAAAAAAATTTCGAATGAATTTAAAAATATGAAGATTGAATTAAGAGGCCAAATCTTGATCAAAATGACATTCGATGAAAAATCGGTTTAGTTTTGAACATATTATGATAGTTTGATGTTTGTCAACTCTTTGAGATAGCAACATTAGCACAACCGTACCGGTACGGTAATCGTTTCGGTATTCGGTTCTTGACATAGAATTTATTTCGAATACGGTTTCAGTTCCGGTACTACAAAAAGTAACGGTTAGTTTCGGTGAACGGTTTCCATTTCCTAATGTTTATACTCTAAAATGTTCTTAAATTTCTTTTCTTGCTTATTTTGGTTTCTTTAAATTCTATCTTGGTTTCTTTTTCTAATTTTTTGTAAATCCTTAAAATGTATTTAATATTCGTTTGTGGAACCGTGTAAAAGATATAGAAATGCATAATTTGATGACATATTGAAAGATAACCTATTTAACTAAGGGAAATATAATAAATTAATATAGTAAACATAGCAAAAACATGCTTATCAAAATCATAATTAAATTAATAATTTTTTAATTACCATCCAGATGATCTTCACCCGGAAATAGCTCCTCCACACATCGTATGCTACAGCGGTAACCTGGACCTGGCTTTTTATCATTCTCCCGCCAAAATGTGTAACGGGACACACGACCCCCAGTGTCCAGGGCACAGATCATCAGGGTTGCATCCGTTGTATTCTGTCGCGTTAACCATCCCCATTTGCCGCCGTTTATAATGCCGCCAATGTAATCAGCTAGACAAATAATCAAACATATAAATATTAATATTAATAATTTATCATACTAGGAAAAAATAAAAATATAAACAATTTGTCAACCTACAAAATTCAACAAACCTTTTTTAATGTTCTACATTATTTTTAAAGAGTTCACTTGCTGAATTCGATTGAACTTTCCGAGAGGCCAGTCAAACTTCATTAAATATATATATTCTCGATTTTTTTTTTAAATAATTTTACCCTGTTCATCGGGAAAGCGAAACCAACTGAAAATCTCTCAAATCTCCATACATTTCTGAGAGATTTTCGGTTGGTTTCTATTATAAAAGCTAGAGACTTTAAACTTGGTACGGTAGGTTCCTGGATACCATATCAAGTTTGTTTTTATTTTTGGATCGGACCACTATGTTCTATAGCTGCCATAGGAACTATACGTCGAAAATAAAGTTTTAGTATGAAAAAGTTTTTAGTTTATTGAGATATCTTAATCAAACTAATAGAATATGCATTTCGGCTGGTATTATACATCCGGACCATATTTGGTTGAAATCGGACCACTGTATCATATAGCTGCCATAGGAACTATACGTCGAAAATGAAGTTTTAGTATGAAAAAGTTTTTAGTTTATTGAGATATAGTGACCAAACTAATAGAATATGCATTTGGGCTGGTATTATACATCCGGACCATATTTGATTCAAATCGGTCCACTATATCATATAGCTGCCATAGAGACGCTCAGTCGAAAATCAAGTTTTATGCTTGATTTTTGTAGTTTCTCAACCAAATTCACACAATATGCATTTGCCGTTGTTTTATATATTCTACCCACATTTGGTTCAATTCGGCCCACTGTACCAAATAACTGCAATAGGAACGATCAGTCATACATACATGTATGTACATATGTATGTATATGGAATTCGGGCATGCCGAACACCAATTCGTTGGTGTTTTTTATTGTTGTTACTGTTGTTACTACTTACAACTGGCGCCTCGCTCGTTTATTGGCCTGGTTAAGGTCTGCTCATAGCCAGGCAGAAAATGCTCGGGAAATTTGCAAGTGCGACTTCCATCCAATTCAATTTCGTACCACTCCATTGTCATTGATTGTTGATATATGTATATTAATTACAAACAGCACACACTCACACTTGTCTGGCACATCGATGCCTACTATGCGTTTCTATTTTCGCAGGGCAATTATTATATTAATGTTTTTTTGTAAGCGTACTTCAAACAACAAAATTGTATTAGTTTTCCTGCATTGCGCTTCGTTTTGACATTTTTGCACACATGCCGGCCCGCTGTTGTTGTTGTTTTGTTTGCCTTCATGCACGCACCTAACAGTGTTGCAAAACACACACACACACAACTATTACTATTATCGACAGCGTTGCCAGAACTTTAAAACAAGCAGTTACATTTGAATAATAAAAAAGCAACAATAAAAGCAGACAAATAAATTGGTAAAAATAAAAGAAAGAGATACAAAAAAAAAAAAACTTTGTTATGGCTTTTTGTTTTTTTTAAATTTTACAAACAAAGTTAAGACATTTTTTAATAATTTAGTTATAGCATTAAATATGTGTCTGATATGTGCAAGTAAAAACAATAAATGGCAAAATCAAAGCATATTTACACTTTAAATTTTAATGCGACTTGCAAATTTCGTGGCGGCAGCAACTCTGTTTGAGCCTATCGATATTGCTATCGATATCGATATCGCAGCAGCAGGCATATTTGTAATCGAGTCAGCATGCTTCGTTCCTGGCAGACAAAAAATTAGCCCCCCTCGACAAAAACTAAAAAAGCAACACATTTTAGTAGACACAAAAATATTCAAATGTGAGCACACACATTTCATAAATATTTCTCTCAAATGTGTCTACTGATTCTGTGGCGAAACGTGTACAAGCGAGATAAATAAAGGCAGACAGACGGGCAAGTCTTATCACAAATCAAGACACGACTAGGAAAAAAAAAAAACTTAACCGCATTGGCGAAAAATTTTTGGCCGCACAAAACACACACACACACACCAAAAATCGAAAGTACACACATAGCGAGAGAGAGAGAGACGCCAAAGAGCGAGCGTTGGAGGAGCAGGAACAGTGTGGAGAGTGGAGAGCGGAGCTGAGGAGAAGCATAAGCAAGATAAGCATTTACATTAATACCGGCAAAACGTGTGGTAAGTAAATAAATAAATATGATTATGTCGATTGGCAAATTTAAATGAGAGCGTACAAAGGATGCCTCACAGAAAGAGACAGACTGAGAGAGAGAGAGCGATGGAGTTTAATGGCATCCGTTACTTTTGTCACACACACACACATACACAATATACATATATATGCAACATGCATGCCTACAGTGAATCGAAAAAGTATTTGCACACTAAAATAATTAGCAAATACAAATGGCAATATTTTTTTTTATTTTTGACGGTCTTATTGCTGTGAACGAAATAGTATTTAAAAAAAAAAAACAATAAAATGCTTTAAAAATTTTAATATAGAAAGAATGTATGATTGGAAAATTTTCCGAATATTTATGTTTGGGAAACAAAAACTTATTGGGCAAAAACAAAAATTAGTAAAAGTTTAATTGAAAATATCGCGATTTTTATTAATCAAATATTTTTGTTTTCATATTGTAATCTTTTTCGTATTTAGCAAAAAGAAATAAAAATTTTTTCAAACCATTTAACATAGAAACAATTTTTTAATTTTGTGCTTATCCTAATTTTTGTACTCTTTTTAATATTTTGCTTAGTTGAATTTACTAAATTATGATTAATACTATAGTATAATTTTTTAATTTTGTGCTTATCCTAATTTTTGTACTCTTTTTAATATTTTGCTTAGTTGAATTTACTAAATTATGATTAATAGTATAGTATAATATAGGATGAATCTATGATTACTTAAGTGATTAAGTTGAAAAATATTTAGATGTTTTTCAGTTTAGTTGTGATAACAAATATAATTTTAATATACTATACTTTTATACCAAGAATTAATTCCTCAATATATTTATTAGAAATAAATGTAATCGATTCTTTTCTTTTTCACAAAAAATTGGTAATCCTAATTCGTAAACTACGGACAATACTTAAATTTTTTACTTAATAATAATAATAATTGAAATAAATAATGCTAGCTGAAAATAGCTGTCAGTCACTGTATGCGCATGTGTGTGTGTGTGTGTGTGTGTGTGTGAGTTTGTTTACATTTGGTTTGGTTTCCTGTTGCAATTGAAATATAATGTTTGATTGCATCATTAATGAATGTATCTTTTAATTTGCAGATTGAAGGCGCAGGACAATGGCACAGCAAGGAGTGGGCGTGGGCGTGGCAGTGGGCGTGGGCGTAACAGAGGCACTGGGAGCTGAATTGGCCAAGGCGGTGGATTTGATATTGCATCCGGGAACGCTGCAACAGGCGCGTCTGGAGGCGCACATGGCCTGTGAGAGATTCAAGGATGAGTCGCCACTGTGCGCCCAGGTGGGACTCTATTTGGCCAGTTCGGTGCAATACAATCAGCAGGTGCGACACTTTGGACTCCAATTGATCGAATATACGATCAAATTCAAATGGAATTGCATAACACACGAGGAGAAGGTGTATATCAAAGATAATGCCATCAAGATGTTAAACATTGGCGTTGGCGCCGCCGAAGATCGCACTCTATTGCATTTAAAGGATGCTCTATCCCGTATTATTGTGGAGATGATTAAGCGAGAATGGCCACAACAATGGTTGGATCTATTGCCGGAATTATCGCAGGCATGCCAAAAGGGTGAGGCACAAACGGAGCTGGTCTTAATGGTGTTCCTGCGTCTGGTCGAAGATGTGGCATTGCTGCAGACCATTGAATCGAATCAGCGAAGGAAGGATATGTATCAGGCCCTGAATAACAATATGAATGACATATTCGAATTCTTTTTGCGACTCGTCGAACAACATGTGAATGCATTTAGAGAGACCACAAGATTGGGACACTTTCAAAAGGCCAATGCCCATGGTAGAGTGGTGGAAATGGTGCTCTTAACCTTGAGTGGATTTGTTGAATGGGTCAGCATACAGCATATTATGTGTAGTAATGGCAAATTGTTGCATTATCTATGTATACTACTCAATGATAAATCATTTCAATGCAATGCAGCCGAGTGTCTATCGATGATAACCAATCGCAAGGGACAAACGAAGGAGAGGAAACCCTTGTTACAGCTATATTCCGAGGAATTGTTACGCTATATATATACGGCAGCCAGTCAGGAGTTGAATTCGCATTCGTTGGAGCAGCATCAGTTCTTGAAGAAGCTGCTGCAGGTGCTCAATGGCATGGTGCAACAATTGGTGGCATTGTGGGGCAAAGATGATGCCACACAGCGTCCGGCACAGTTGGAGATAATGTTTGAATGTCTGCTATTATTGCTGCAACATGCATCCTTGACAATTGCCCATAATGCCGCCTTGATCTGGCAATTGTTACTCAAACACGAAGCCTGCTCCAAGGATTATTTAATGCTCAATTACATTCCCAAATTGATACACACAATTGCACCGCGCATTGTCAAACTGCCATATCCTGTTAATCAACCGATACTCGGTAGCACCGACTACTATATACACCTGGAATATGATAGTGAAGAGGAATTTGCTGTATACTTCTTTCGCTGTCGCACCGATTTTCTGGAGATCTTTCGACTTGCCACCTTGGTGCAACCATTGATCACGTATTCGTATTGCGAACAGTGGCTGCAATCAAGATTGCGACACGCTCAGACGCATCCCGAGTGCAGTTGCAGTGTCCAGGATCCCATTTATCTGGAATGGGATGCACTGGTGTGTGTCCTCGATGGTGTCCTGAGTCGCATACTCCTTGTGCCCGAGCGTCCGGCAGTGGCGAGCGGTTTACGCCTTCTAGAGGATTGCCTGAAGCTGGAAACGAACAATCCTTTGATCTATTCCATACTGCTTAGCTGCATTTCCGCCTTATTCGTCTTTTTGAGCATGTCCAGCTGCCAGTTGACTCCCAACAATTGTGTGGCCATGAGTGGAGTTGCCCTGTTGCCTCGCGTCCTCGACAAGATCTTTCGTGCCTTGGTCCTCAAGCCACCCAATGAACTGGAGAAGGTGCAGCTGAAATCTGCCAAGAATCTGCGTCGTCATGCGGCTTCCTTGCTGGTCAAATTGGCCCACAAATATCCGCTGCTCCTGCTGCCCGTCTTCGAGCAGATCAACAACCATGTCGAGCTGCTCCTCAAGGAACCAGCGACGCCAACACCATCACCAGCTCACCAGCATCCACAACTGGATCGACTTATGCGCACCACTCTGCAGGTGAGATTGCCTTCATAAGGAAATATATAAGATCAGTCAGTCATTGAATGAGTCAGGACAAAGAGTTTTATATGCATATCTATATATTTTATACAACCCATTGATTAAAACCCGACCGATTTTCCAGTGGTTTGTAATTTTGTTCCTGATTCGGCCTTTAAACTTAATTAGCATTAAATTTTCTTTAAAACAAATTGTACACCTCTAGAGTTTAGATCTTTGTTTTAATATTTATACGAAAACGGTCACAACTTAATCCAAACTGCAAAGTTTTTCAATTGAAATGGCATTTATTTATGATTCTGCTTTTAAATACATTCTTTATCAATGTTCCATTTGATAGTGATTTTAAAATGAAAAATGGAAATTAATTAAGTTTTCATAATTTTAGCAAAAAAGATGGTTTATTTAATTTTAATAATTTAAATAATTATTCATTAATCGACTATTGATATATGCTAGTGAGTCAGTTTTATACATACATTTAATTTAATTTTATCATTTAATTTTAAATGATTATTTAAACATATGTTAATTTTAAATGATTATTTAAATTATCAAAATTAACATATGTATAAAACTCTTTGTCCTGACTCACTAACATTTATCGATAGTCGATTAATGAACTTAAATATATGTAATCTGTAGTTTGAAGATCACTTAAATATATATCTGATAATCATCACAAAACATATATGTACTTATCGATAGTCGATAAATAATAAAGTTGAATTTAAATTTGAATCTGTAAATTGCAGGAAGCATTGATCCTGATCTCGAATCACTTTTGTGACTTTGAGCGCCAGACTCTCTTTATCGAGCACATTGTCGAGCAGAAGCGCACGGAGTGGCTGACATTTGGAGAGGCCTTCAAGTCGCCGTTGGACTTTATGCGCTATGTGGGACTGGACAAGGAGCCGGTGTATGTGCTGGACACAATGGATGCGACAATTGTGAATCGCTCGAGAATTCTGGATGCTCTGCATGTGGTGCTCGGTGTGGTGAAGCGTTGCACGTGGCCCGATGATCCGGATCGAGCACAACGTGGTGGATTTGTTATCGGTTGCACAGATCTGGGCAATCCAATATGCCGAAATCCGGCTACGAAGCATGTGGTGCCTCTATTATCGCATATACTCAGTTTGATGCGGGTTTTAAATGAGCTATTCCGACCGGAGGCATTGGCTGCCTTATCCGATGGCTATCGCCAGATACATGGCATGCTGGAGCACGAGAAGAAGCTATTGATGGCCATCTGTGCCATACCCGCTGATCCCTTGGATCCGACCATTAAATCGGAGCCAACAGCCTTTGAGAAGATGCAAACCTTTATGTCATTGGTAACCGAGGGTTGTTATCATTTGATGGGCTCAGCGGGTCCATCGCTAGGACGTGATCTTTACCAGCTGCTGGGACTGTCGGATGCCATCATTAGCAACATATTTAGCTGTCTGGATATCATACCCGATTATCGATTGCGACCAATTATCCGAGTGTTCTTTAAACCCTTTGTTTACTCATGTCCACCCAGTTTCTATGAGACGGTCTTGTTGCCACTATTTGCACATCTGACACCCTTGATGTGTGAACGCCTCACCAGACGTTGGCTGTATATATCATCGCTATATGAATCGGGACAGTTGAGTGGTGATGCCACGGATACACAGGAAGTGCTCGAGGATCAATTGAATCGCACCCTGACCCGCGAATATCTGGATGTGTTGAAAATCGCGTTGGTGGGTGGACAAATTGGAGCCGACCATGCCAATAGCACCAATGTGGTGGCCATGGAGAACGAGGAGCACTCCATGGACAGTGCACCACAATCTCGAGCGGCACAGACGGCCCTGCTATCGGATATTATCAGTGATTTGGGTGGCAAACTGTTGCGACACTCCCTAATCGGCAATTATATATTGATGACTCTGTTAAAATCGTTGGCCTGGAATGATGGCATCTGTAGCATGAAGGCCGTGAATATTGCCGCACCTGTCATGCGTTTCTTGGCCTCGGAGCAGCTAATGGATGAGAATAAGGCGGTCAGTGCGTTTACAGCGGTGCTACAGGGTATGCAGGTGCATGGACAACACGAGGCCAATCAATCGGGTCTCATCACACTCGGTGTACAATTCTATGAGCTGCTGCGTCCCAAATTCCCCATTCTCAGTGAGGTACTCCAACACATACCCAATGTGAATGCAGCGGATGTACAGAAATTCGATGAGAAGATCAGTGTGGCACCGGTTAAAGGCAACAAAGTGGATCGGGCCAAGAAGGATATGTTCAAGAAGTTGACACTTCAGCTGGTGGGACGCAGTGTCAATCAATTGTTTCGCCATGAAGTCCAGATCGCCAATCTGCCGCCCATGCAACCCAAACCAGGCAAATCCTCGACAGGATCGGGCTCTGGTAGTTCCTCATCCGATATCATGGACAACAATCAGAATGCCAATCTGAGCAATTTGTTTCGTAGTCACGAAAAGTGACAGCAAATTCCACTGACTGAAGTTCAATTAATTGTTAAATTAAGTTAAGAAAGCCCTCAAACTAAAGCGAGCAAGTGTTAGAGAGAGAGAGAGAGAGAGAGAGAGAGTGCGAGAGCGAAAGAGAGGCAGCATCTTATTTTTTATCATAACTTTTATTTAATTTATTATCTAAAATTCTTCAACTTTTGCATATCTCCCTTTATCACATGAGAAAAAGAAAGCAAGTGTTAGAAGAGAGAGAGAGAGAGAGAGAGAGCGCGCGAAAGAGAGGCAGCATCTTTAGTACATCCTATTCTTATTATTACAACTTTGCTATCACCTAATTTATTGTCTTTAATTCTACAACTACTAAATAGAGAGAGAAAGAGCGCATTTGTTTTTATTTTTAGTAGTTTCTCAAATTTGTATGTATCATTACAAAATTATTTATAATCCAAAATTCTAGTTTTTTTTTTTTCGAATAATTTTAACTTTTATTTATTGTACAAAATTCCAAAATTTCAATTTACTGCAGCTACTGACAATAGATAGAGAGAGAGAGAGAGAGAGAGAGAAGAGCAGTCAATTATTGTTTTTTTTTTTTATTATAATTTATAAACTTTTGCTATTATTTATTGTCTAAATTTATTATATATATATAATTTTGGAGCATGTTTTTTCTCTTTCGCACATGAAGAACGTAGAAAGAGTTATCGATAGCAATGTTGTCTTCAAATTTAGCACGTTTTTCTTTTTTCGATTACAACATGATTTAGTATCTTAATTTTCGAAAATTAATTTACCCGCTGATTTTCTGCAATTTCTCAGATGAACCAAAATTTTTGATATTAACGATTCTAAGTTGCTGCATCTACTTTCTCCCTTTCACGCATGCAACATTTTACACACTTTGTTATTTATTGTTCCAACAAAAATTTGTTAGTTATTTTGCACAAACAAAAAAAAAAAACAAACAAACCAAAACCTAAAAGAAAGATGAAAAAGAAAAAAAAACGAATCAAATATAAAAAAACAATTATATTGTTTAAATATTGAAAGAGGTTGGGAAGAGAGAGCACAGTTCTTTTATAATATTTACTATATATATAGGGAACATATATATACATATATATATATATATTTAAATTTGTATAAACAGAAAACATGGAAAATGATAGAGAGAAACAAACTACTATTATAATATTTTATACATATGAGTATTTATATATATTTGGAAGAAACTTAAAAATTAAGGCAGCAGAATTATTATTATATAATATAATGCAACTTGTAAATGATGAACACACACAAAAATAAAATATAATAATGAGTATATTTACAATATTCACATTGAAATTATACGAAAGAAATAATTCAAAAAATAACTGAAATAAAATTATTATTTAAACAAAAAAAAAAACAAACAAAACAGTCGATATAAACACAAAGTGCCGAAAAGTACATACATTTATTTAAGATGCTAAGTTTTAGGTAAATAACTAACTTATAAAGGGGATAAATACGAGTTCATACATTTAACTCTAGTTATAGGATATATATATAGAAAAATGGGAAAAAACAGAGCCATTAAACGTGATTGGAGTTATTGTTATTATGATTATTATTATTATTCCAAATCCATACAGCAAGAAACGAATAAAATTTAACATTTGTGTATATTGAATATTACATATTGAATATGATTGGGAACTCAAATACAAAGCGGTTTTTTTTTTTACTCCATACAAATTGACTCTAATAAATAATTTATTACAACTTAGAAATTTAATCAACTCGTTTTTTCTTTCTTCATTTTCAAACATAATGTTCTAATATAGAAAAACTTATAAAAAAAACTATATTTTTTGGTTTTCACACATTTTTTTCACTATTAAAAAAATGTACATTTGTTGTAAAATGTACATTAATTGTCACATTAAAAGAAAAAAAAAAAACTACTATTCTTTTAGTTTGCAAACATAATTTTCGAATTATTAAATATTTACACTTGTTTTCTGTACAATTTTCAACAAAAGTAAATTTTTAATAATGAAAATAAGTGAATTTTCTAATTTCTTTTACTTATTACTTGTGTTTTTACAATTCACAATAAAAGTAAATTGTTAATAAAGATTTTCTAATTAATAAATATTTACATTTGTTGCCGTTACAATTTGCAACAAATTTAAATGTTATTATAATCAAAATATGTATTTTAATATGGAGATAATAAACGGAATTTTCAGTCGTACACATTATTTTTTTTAAATATTAAATATTTACATTTGTTGTCGAAGCAATTTGCAATGAAAGTAAAACATTTTCAAACATAGTTATCAAATATTTGCAATGATTTTTATTTAAATGAATTTATCAACAAAAATAAATATTTAATAATTAAAATAGATGTATAAAAATGAAGATAAGTGAATTTCTTATTAATTTACATTATTTACATTTACATAAATTGTAATGACGAAAAATAGTGTAAAAATTGAAAGATCTCTAGAATGTTCCCAAAGAGATAAGGTAATTATGAATATTAGATTTATATAGGCATTATAAGCTAGTTATTTGCAATGGTTTTATTTTTATGAATTTGTCAAACAAAAGTAAATATTTAATAATTAAAATAGATGTGAATTTCTCATTAATTATTAACATTTACATTAATTCATAACATTAATGACGAAAAATAGTGTGAAGACTGAAAGATCTCTATGATGTTCCCCAAGAGATAGAGTTATAATGAATGTTAGATATATATAGGCTTTAAGAGCTAGTTGGGCGATTGTCGCACAGATTACTCCAGTCGGGGACGTGTTCGTGCCTCAGATACGCCTCCTTGGACAGGGAACGGGACTGAATCAGATCGGTGGCGCCACAGAGAGCAGCTCCCAGCCAGGCGGTAAAGTTCTGTTTGCCAATGGAGTTATAGAATTTGAACTGTAGGTCACCATGAAAACGCTGCTTGTAGAATTCGTCGTCGTTCAAGAGTTGCTGCAGTTCCGCCTGAAGGCGTGGCATTAGACCCAACACCATGCTGCCGCCGCCAATAAGGAAGATGCTCTCCACGAGCGGACGTCGCACATCGCGACTGCAGTCGAGGATGGCCTGGAGGATCAGATGTGGCAGACTGTCCCGCTCGTTGTTCCGCTCAAACAGACGCTCGTAGACGCTCTCACGTAGTGATCCCGGCACCACAATCACAGCATCATCATCACAAATGGCATATTCCACTTGAGGCGGCGGTAATTCCCCCTTTTCGAATTTATTGACAAAACAACAGCGTATTTTAATATCCTCCAGCACTTGTTCCGTCAACAAGGATGCCTTTACTCCACTTTCAAGCAGTTGTCGCTTTATCTCCTCGTGTATCGCCCGACTGCCATAATTGTGATCCTTGAAGGCGCTCATTATTTGAACGCCACTAAACACTGGCAACACTGTTGTCTCCGTGTAGCCGATATCGATAACAACGCCCGTGGGCACGGCCAGTGTTGACAGCGCCGTCAGATGTGTGGGCACAAACAACACCGAAGAGACATCAAAGTGAATGAAGAGAGCACGCGCCAAAGTCTCTCGGATCACAGTCTGGCCAAAGATATTCTCCACAATCACAAATTTACGCTCCTTGGGACTGACCAGCAAATGTCTGCAATTTACAATCAATCGATTAATATGCAACACATAACGATCAATATTGGCATGTAAAATGTAAAACTCGATAGAACGACTTTTGTAGAATCTAAGTACATATATTGATATATATATATATATATATATATATATATATATATGCATATTTCTTGTGTAAAAACAGTTTAAATTTCCGAACCGAACCTCGTAGAACCGTTTCGGTTCGGGTTTTTAAGCAGCCTGAACCGGATCATGACCCTTGAATTTATTTACTTTGCGAACCCGAACCTAATCTGAACTGCTTGCTAAAATAAAAGGTTCGGTTCGAAAAACAAAACAAAAAAATTATATAAATTTTATGGTTTTCTATTAACACGCAATTATTTGAGACTTTGGATTAAAATAAGTCATACATATTTAAATCTTCAAATAAATTTAAATTACCATCAAAATTTGATTTCTTAAAAAAAAATGTAATTAGTTCAAAATGTAGATAAAAATGGAGAGCAATAAAAATATTTTTTTTGTAGGAAATTAAACCAAGGTTCGAACCCAAACCTTGGGTTCATTGGGTGTATTAACCAATTTGCGAACCCAACCGATGACTTGCTCTATGGTTCGAACCGTCGAACCCTTAACAAAAAGATTTGCAGCCTTGAATTATATATATATATATAAAGATCGATTTTAAATTTAGTAAATACTGTATACTGCTATGTCAGGAGTACCCCTCTTAAACGAAAAAACAAACACTCACTTGAAGAATATGATTTGAAGAAAATCAACAATTTGATCGTAGAGCTCGTCAATTTCGGAATAATCGAACAGTCGCTTCGTCTCGCCAGTCGTCGTCAAGACCAATTCGGTTGGAATGATTTTCCGTGGATACGCCTCCGCCGCAAAGCCCAGCCTACAAAACAAACAGACAAACAAACAAATAAATATGTATACAAACATATGTAGATGATATCACTTTTTGGCCAACAAATGTTCGACTTTGTTTTGTACCCACTTTGTATAGGCATTGCCAATGTCCAGGACAATTGGTGGTTTCTCTTGCATTACGCTCTCGTATAGTGGCATTGTTGCTATTTTATTGCTCTCTCTCTCTCTCTCTCTTTAACACACAAATTTAACAAGATTAAACAACTATATTTAATAATAAGTGTCGTCGGCTTGCATTGGCTAATTCTTGTTGTTAGGGATGTCGAAATATTATAGATATATCGATAGATATTTTTGGGCGTTATTTTTTTTTGGCGATAATATCAATATCGATATAATTATTTGATATTTATTTGCGAAATTATAAACAGTTGCTTTTGCTGTTTTTGCCAATTTTTTTATCTCCAAAAAATTACCTGTTTCTGGTTGGAAAGCAGATGTGATGCAAAATAGCTAAAACAAAAATAAAATACAGTGGCAGCCTTGATCGCATTTTGACAATTAGCAATTAGCTACCTAACCAAAAAAACAATAAAGAAAAATAATTAAATTTTTTAAAGGCTGTTTTATTAATTTTTAAGACTTTTAAGCATCCTAAAACCCGAAAACAAAAGCTGTGCTGACAACACGCTGGCAACGCTGGCAGTCAGGGACAGCAAATATTATCGATAATTGTGTATGAGTTGCACAATCGTCTAAAATGTATGGCAATACGTTTGGTATTGTTTGGTTTAAAATGATTTTTATTTGAATTAATTAATAATACAAAGTTTAATCTGAGGAGCGAACGTTGTGCATCGGTGAAGCTTGGTTTCCAAATCTATCTGTTATCGATATCTCTTGTTGATTGTCGTCAGGTGTCGTATCGACATGCCGCCGTTCACACATGTGAACTTGCTCGCTCGTTAGATTTTGAAATTTAAAAAAAAAAAGATTACTTGCAACGTTTTTAACAAATACTTTATTGCATTTTACTGAGTGGCGTTGAAATTAAATTGATTATTTTCTTAATTTATTTATTAATTAATTTATTAATTTTTCAAATTGTTTATGCACGTTAGAAATGTTAGACAGTCGAGCATGTTCATCGCACATGTTTGTCATTTGTTTACAGCAATAGTTACAGCCCTTTATTAACAACACTAGCCATGACAATAAATATTATCGACAATTCATTATGTCATATGGTCATTTCCAAAATTGTTCATTTCATATTTTGCAACCAGGTGAAAAGGTTCGTTGAATATTTTCTCAAATTTGTTTCTCTTTAAATTTTAATACTTTTTGAAGTGAATATAATCAGTGAATAAAATCGGTGAATTCTTTTGTTATAGTTAACTATAGTTTATTACAGTCAATCAGCCGTTTTTTATTAAAATTCTATAAAATTCTTTGCATTTATTGAAACAAATAATCTATAGAATACTTTTTATACAATTTTAAATCGCTTGTCTCGAGTTATAAGAGCGTAAAATATCGAATTTGAATTAATTTAACAAAAAAAATATATTTTTAACAGAATAAAAAGCTAGACGAACGCAACAAAATTGAAATTCAAAATGGATGATGAGCGTGGCGAAGAAATGTCGCTCGAAGACGAAGAAGAAGATAATTCGAGCAAACCGTCTTCTAGTGGCAAGTTCCAGAAATCTGACAAAAAGAAAAAAAAGAAATCGAAAAAACGCCAGAAGAGTGACGGAGAAAGTGACGGTCGCAGTGACCGTCGCAGAGACCGTCGCAGAGTCCGTCGCAATTCAGGCTCTGACGAAAATAAAACGAAGCGTATTAAAAAATCGAATTCAAACGACAACTGTCAGCAGCAGAGTGGCAACGCTGACAATATGACAGCTGATGTCATGAAAAATGAGGAAAGGTCAAAAAAGCGAAATAAAAAGTCAAAGAAGCGTTACAAAGAAAATGGCGACGAGCGTGACAAGGATAAATATGACGAGGAGCAAAAAAAGAAGCGGGCGAAAAGATCGAAGAAGCACCGCAAGGAGAAAACCGCTAAATTTGAAGGCGATAACTGCGATGACAATGGCGATAAAAGTGTGCCCGCTTCTAACAAGGCTACTAATGCCAAAGGTGTGCCCGTTTTTGACAAGAAAAAGACTTATCCGCAGCAGGATGACAAAAAACGTTCAACAAAAGGCCGCAATAACGAAGACAAAAAAAATGAAGGATCTGAGGAGGAATCTGAAGAAAGTGAAGAAGAATCTGATGAAAATGAAGAAGAATCAGATGAAATTGAAGAAGAATCTGATGAAAATGGAGAAGAATCTGATGAAAATGTAGAAGATGAATATGAGAATATATATGCTGGAAACAACAACAGCAATAATGTCAAAAACTCGGATGAAGATAATGACGATTCGAATGAAGACGAATTCATTGAAGTAGATAATGATGTTAAAAATGCCACAGAATCGGAATCTAATGATGAAGCGTCTGAAGATGAAGAGACTGAAGACGAATCGAAAGATGAAGTATCTGAAAACGAACGTCGCGGGGAAAACGAAAGCACAGAAGACGCAGATAGCGACAGCGACGATAACGATAACAATAGCGATAGCGACAGCGACGATGATGATGACGATGACATGATAAGTGTGGCCACATCCGAAAAGGCAGCTAATACCAGAAAGTCGCAAGAAGAGAAAACTGATAATAATTTGTTTATCAATTATTGGAAGAGACGCGAGAAGACAATAACAAATGGCAATATGAAAACAAAGCAACGCGAAAATAGCCATAATGACAGTGCAAAGGAGAAAAAACGCCGCAGTCGGCGCGAAAGCAGTGATGAAGCAAAAGAGGCCAAGAAGCGTAATAAGAAATCAAAGAAACGTCGCAAGGAGCGAGAAAGCAGCAGCAACAGCAGCAGCAGCGATGATGACCATTGGGTAGAGCGGGACAGCAACACTGTCAACGCCGGCAACGCCAGTAAGAAGCAGGAGACAAAGCAAGTCAAGGATAGGAAAAAGCATGCCAAGAAATCAAAGAAACAACACAAGCAACGCGATAATAATGATAATAATGATGGTGTGCCCAGTGTGACCGTTTCAGGCAAGGCGGCAAACGGCGAAAAGGCAGTGTTGCAACGCGACGAATGGATGACGGCCAGCCAGGGCGGCATGCTCAAAACGTACACCAAGGAACGCAAGGAGCCCTCCAAACCCAATGACAAGTTGCAGCAAATTGATGCATATGAACCAGCAACAAGCCAGTTTGAGTTAAATCCATATTGGAAGAAAAATGGCACAGGGTTGCCAGACTTTAGGAAGCCCCAAGCCGATGATGACGAACCAGGGACGTCGATGCGTGCAATGAGCACAATCAATACCGGCAAACGCAACTGGCAGAAGTCGCAGACTTCGAGCTCGAATTCGAACTTGAACTTGTATGGGAATTCGAATTCGAACTCGAATTCGTATTTGAATATGAATCCGAGCTGCAGCAAAGCCAACACGACTGTGCACTGTAGTTCGAGCGCCAATTCGAACTCGAATTCGTATTTGAATATGAATGCGAGCTGCAGCAAAGCCAACACTATGCCAAATCCAATGATTTCGAACCGGAATGTGAGCTACAACTCGAGCTCGAACTCAAACCCGAATTCGAACTCAAATTCGAACTCAAATTCGAACTCAAATTCGAACTCAAATTCGAACTCAAATTCGAACTCAAATTCGAACTCGAATGCAAAGTCCAACTTGAATTTGAACAACTCAACTGACAAAAGCGAAAATGAGAATGAGAATGAGAATGAGAAGGATAAGACAGTTTCATGTCCTCCTCACGGCGTGGAGACTTCCCCAGAACCCGAATTCGTAACCGACGAGCAAATCAACAAACTGGCGGCCAAAGCACTTAAAGCTGAACTCAATGGCATCTCTGCGAAATTCGAACGTCTAACTGAAGAACTGGTCTATGCTCGAAAAGTGCGCATTTATTATCAAAATAAAGCCAAAGCTCAAAACGCCAAGCAAAAGGAGGAGGAAGAGAAGGCGAAGGAGAAGGAGAAGAATAAAGAAAGGAGCGAGAAAGAGACGGAGATGGAGAAACATGTGCTGCTCACACGCACAGATACTGCCGGCAATTCACGTCCATTGTTGCAATCGCGCCAAATCGATAACAGCTCGTTGTATGGTGGTCGCAAGGGGGAGAAGCACAGCAAGAGCCACAAGAAGGACAGAAAGATGGAGACCCATGATGGAGATGGACAACGTGTGCGCTACTTTGCCGATGACGATCGCTACAGTCTCAAGGAAATGGTAATCGATATCCAATACAAAACAATATATTGTATTTCAATTAATTGCGCGGCATTCGCACATTTCAAATATTTTACGCATTTTTCGAATGCTTTTTATTAGTCAATATTTTTGTTAAGATTTCTTAAATTGAATAGTTTTCAAAATTGCTAACGATTTATGCAATAGGTGGCGCTAAAGCGCCAGGCAAACTAATTGCACATTATTAATATTTACATTTTTTTTTATACCAACGAAAATCAACATTTTTAACATTAACATTTTTAATTATTTTTTTTTTTTGACAAACTGTCACAGTGCAAACTGAGAACAGTTTTTAATTAATAAATGTTATTCTAATAAATTTTTATTCAATTACTAATTATATTTTCGATATTACAGTTTGAACGTGAAAAGCTGCCTGAAACTGCTGCTGATTTGGAGGCACAATACGCACGCATTGCCGCCAAGCACAAGAATCCCAACGATGATATCGATGACATTTTCACCGATGAAATGCGCACCAACTTATCGCAGGCCAATAGCGAACAACGCGATTTGCTGCGCGCAATTCGTGATCATGAGAAGATGACGGCAACTCTGGAGAATTGTGAACGCTGCTTTCAATCGATTAAGTTCGATAAAAATCGAATGATTAGCATGGGTCAAAAGATCCATTTGAGTCTGCCCTGGCATGTGGGTCTGCAGCGGGGACACTGCATTTTGTCAACCCTGGAACATGTGACCAGCTGTACCCAATTGGATGAGGATGCCTGGGAAGAGTTGAATCAATTTCGCGGTGCATTGTCTCGCATGTTGGGCGAGGATATTATTTTCTATGAGATTGCCAACAATTTGCACAAGCGTCCTCATCTGAGTATTCACTGTATTCCAATTCCATGGCGTCATGGTGAAATTGCGCCATTCTATTTCAAAAAGGCCATCGAGGAATCGGAGACAACCTGGAGCGTTAATAAGCAACTGATCCCACTGGGGAAAAACAACAAATCGTTGCGTGCGGCTGTTCCCAAGGGATTGCCCTACATCTGGGTTAACTTTGGCATGGGTCAAGGATTCGCTCATGTCATCGAGGATCAGGATCGATTCCCCCCTCACTTTGTTCAGGTGTGTGTGTGTACTCAACGTTCAAAGCAACTGTTCTCAGTCTGTGAGTGAGAACAGTTTGTCAAGCAACTGTTTTCAGTCTGAGAGGGAGAACAGTTTGTCAAGTAACTGTTTTCAGTCTGAGAGTGAGAACAGTTTGTCAAGGTGTATTTATTAACAAGGTGATGTCAACCGTCACAGACTGAGAATAGTTTCTATGAATACAAATTCATTAACAAGGTGATGCATAGCAACTGTTCTCAGTTAGTCACTGTGAGTGAGAACAGTTTTGCAAGACACTGCACTGGAATTTACTTAAAATAGCCAGATTTCCGGCTAATAGAAATTTAAAATTTTGAAGCTATCCAAATGTTTTTAAAAAATTAAGACAAAAAAAAAACTACCAACTTTAAAATTTGCTTAAAAATAATTGCTAATGCTTTAATTTTTTTGAATCTCATAACTATTGATTTTTGGAGGCTATTTACCTTGTTATTTATTAACACCTTGTGCCTGCACTATTTTACACTGATTAATTTTGTAAACATTCATATAATTGATTTTTAAAAACCTATTTTGAATTTATTTTCAGGAAATTATCGGTGGCATGCTTCGATTGGAGCCAAATACTTGGCGCAAGCCGCGCAAGGACCGCAATCCATTGGAAACGGTCAAATCCTTTTCTGACAAATGGAAGAACTTTGACTGCACCAAATCTTAAAGCAATTACAAGTACAATATATAAAAAAAAAAAGATTCACACGGCGCGCACTGAAGACAACGAACAACAACAGCATCCGATAAATCGATTGGCATATCGATTGTTAAATATCAAGGTGCTAGAGCAGAATTGTGCCACTGTGACACCTGTGGATTGTGACGCAGTGTGAACAACCAACAACAACAACCCAACTCAAGGACTGAACAGAACATTTTTCTAAAAATGTGAAAATAGAATATTTAATAATGTTAATTAAATATTTTCAATACAACTTTGATGTTAACATCAATAAAAGACAACAAAAAAAAAAAACTAAAACACAAACTTATTTTATATTATATGTAGTTAACAAAATAATCAGTCTTCTAGTTTATTATAATTTTCTATTTTTACACTTAAAAAAAAAAATACGTTACGTTAAATACGATAACTAATATAAGCAGAGAATATTTTCGGTACCAGTACCGATAAGCAAAACTAACCGTTTAATTCTTAGTACCGGGACCGTAAACGAAATAAATTATTTTTTTTCGGTACACTGTTCGAAAAAATTTCAAATTTCTGACCTAGCAGTGCTGCCAACTTATTTTGAAACTTGTCGCCATAAAAAAAGAGCTGGCAGCATTGCATCACGGATTAGAAAATTTGTGCAGACATTTTTGTTAGAAATATGTTAATTTTTAACTTTAATTAATTAAATTTTGTTACACACATTCTCTTCTAAGATACATCGAACTTTCAGCATTTGCAAAAAAAAATGCAAACTTTACTTTAACTCACTTCGTTTGAGAATTTGAATTGAATTTTTGAAAGATTATTATTGAAAAACAAAAAATAATTTAAATTACGCGCGTTTGGCGTAAGCGATCCTTTTTTTAAGATCCATTATCCAAAATGCTAGCTATCGATACCCAAATCGATTAAGTGTCGCTACAGCACTTGTTATTTCTGTTGGATTAGGTGGCAACGCCCAGTCTGCTACAATAAGCGCAGCCAACTTCGTGCGTCTTGTTCTTTTTTCCGGTTGACTTTGACAAGAAAGGTAGTGCTCGCGTTCGTTTAAGTGCAAAATTAATTTTTTTTTTTTTACTTTAATTATTGTTAATGCAAAACAATAAATGAAAATGTGTGTATGCTTAAGTGCAAGAGTGAATGAAGTATATGTGGCAAATAAAAATGCCATAATTGAATATAAAATGCATAAAATGGCAAAAAAAAACGTTGTTGTTGTGTCTTGTTTGCATGCATGTGTGTGTGTGTGTGTGTGCTTGTGTGAGAGCGAGTAGAGCAACGTGTTTTATTTGATTTGATTGAATGCTCATTTTTAGTGTATTTTAAGTGTATTATTGTAATATATATTTGATTGTATGTGTATTTGTATTTGTATTTGTAGATGCCAGGCGTCACAGTGAAGGATATTGATCAACATGCCGTTACCAAGGCGGTCGCTGTTTTCCTTAAGAAGTGAGTGTGGAACCCTGGTATTGATATCAAACATAACCTCACATAAACTAACTCTGTTTTTTTTGTGTTATTTAGAACTGGCAAATTGAAGGTGCCCGATCAAATGGACATCATCAAGACGGCCAAATTCAAGGAGCTGGCACCTTATGATCCCGACTGGTTCTATGTGCGTTGCGCCTCAATTCTGCGTCACTTGTATCATCGCAGCCCTGCTGGCGTCGGTTCCATCACCAAAATCTATGGCGGTCGCAAGCGCAATGGTGTCCATCCCTCGCACTTCTGCCGCGCCGCTGACGGCGCTGCCCGCAAAGCGCTGCAGGCTTTGGAGCATGCTCGTTTGGTGGAGAAGCACCCGGAGGGTGGACGCAAACTGAGCTCGATTGGACAACGCGATTTGGATCGCATTGCCAACCAGATTGTGGCCAAGCAGCGCGATGCCGCCAAGCAAACGGGTCCCATTGTTATTTCCAAGTAAACATATGTAACAAATACAAATAATGTTTGTAATCGAAATGATAACCCTCTAAAAACATTTTAGACTTAGCCGTCTACTGTAAGCGTTTTTTGTTTGCACGACAGAGATACGAGAATATTAAAAACAAACCATTCACAAAAAGTCTACAAAAACAAGCGTAAATCTATGCAAATTGTTTTCTTATTAGCAAATTGCTTCAAACCTAATTGGTTGAGACTGGACAGATGACAGCTGTCACCTGCGGCATTCATAGTGCTATCGATATCCAGCTTTGCCAATCGAGGCAACATCGTACTTGGCATAAGGAGTTGACAGCAATTAGCTGCAAAGGAATCGGCATACTTGGAGCATTGATGATGCAAAAACAAACAGCGAGGAATTGCCGATAGGCAGAATGTGTGTGCGTGAGAGCGAGCCAGCAATAAGAGGAGCTGCCTGCAGTGTAAGACTAACGCAATAGAGAGCGTCTCTCTCTCTACGTTGTCAGTATCTTGAGATGAATTATCTGGAGAGGAAACAGCAAAAGGAACTGAGATAAATAACACCAACTTCACACTCGGTGTCACAGAACTTGAAAGGCCGGGGACACCATATCACAGATATACGATTATTAAGAGCGTAGCAGCATGACAGACCCCATAATAAAGTATATATATTCTTGATCGGGATCCACAGCTTTGAACGCGCCGATCTCAGACACTGTAAGAGTTAGAGACTTGAAACTCGGTATGTCGGTTATTCAATACCTTACGCAGATCAAGTTTGTTTTTATTGTTGGATCGAACGTTTATATTATATAGCTGTCATAGGAAAGATAGATCGAAAATGCAGTTTTAGTACGAAATACTTCTTAGCTTTTTGAGATATCTCAACCAATCTGGTATTATAAATCCTGACTAAATTTGTTTCAATTCGGACTACTATATCATATAGTTGCCATAGGACCGATCGGTCGAAAATCAACATTTAGTAGAGAGTACCTGAGCACAGGGTATCCTACTGTCGAGCGTGCATCTATGATTACCATATTTATACAGTCGCCTAAGTTGCTTTGAATGGAAGTGATTTACCGTAAACCCCCTTTATAAACACTTTTTAAGGCGCCTTTAACTCTAACTGTGATTTGGCGAACCTTGATTTTGAAACCCGTTGTTAGTTTTTCAAACAGTCTCAATTCTAGTATAAACCCGGGTATCAAGATCAATTGAAAATCGGGTTACGTTAGGTTTTCGGTTACTCCAAATCTTTGTATATCGGTTTCGTAATGGTTACCGATTTTTGCAGCTTACGGGTTTAAATCATACCCATATGATTTTAATACAAAATAATCTGATAGAAATGTTTTGAAAAAATTAATATATATACAAAAATTCGTTGATTTAAAAAAGATCTAGTTAAGAAAACCCAAATTTAAATTAAGACTGAAAAACAAAAATTCGAAAATAAGAAAGCCAACATTTAATTTAAAATTGAAAATTAGTTTTAAATACAATACTTGTTTACACAGAAACTAATCATTATGCATGAATCGGTTTATCGGTATAATTGAAAAGTCTTGTTTCGGTTAGGTTTACAGTTATGGTTGCAAATATCACTGTTTAATCCCTGAATATACTTTTGTCGGATTCTGAGATCCCAGATGATAATGAGTTGTGTGTATTGTGCTCTGTCCTTGTCTGACTGCTGCTCCGTCTCTGTCTAATTTAAGTAGAGAGTGTCAGATGATAATAGTCCGATAATAGTTTCCAGCATTTTTGAATATTTCCAAATATTTTCAATTAAAATAAAAAATAAAATAAGCAGTAAGCGAATTTTTAAATTGATCAAAACAATTATTTGACTAACTGTATTGGCAACAATGCGATTTCTGTTGCATTTCAAATTTGACATTCAAAAAGCGAAAGTTGATTTTAAAAAATGTTACAAATAAAAAAAATGTAATCAGAAAGTGACAAAAACACGCATTTTATGTTTTATATGAATTTGTTTAAGTTGCCTGTTGCATATATTTATTATAAACGTGAATAGTTTACGAATGTTTTTAGAGCCTTAGGACTAGTTTGTATGTTAAATAGTGTACATTTAACGGCGTTGGAGAGAAGGGAGAGAGAGAGCAGCTGCATTTGACAGCTGCTGTCACACTCGATCTAATGCCTCCACCATGACAATGCTGTTGCCGCGAATTACCTGAAAAGGAAACAGTATAAATGAATATATATGCATATATTTAAATTATAGGGTATAGAGTGGGGGGGACTTACCACCATGCCAATGCTGTTCTTGGTGTTATCCTTGCACTCCTCTACAGTGTCGTCCAGCACAACGTTCATGAAGGGATCGAAGCCACGCAAAATGCCGGTGACGGCGCGACCGCCGTTCAACTTCAGCATCATTCGCTTGTCCATGTATCTGAAATAAACAGCCAAATGATATTATTTATTTATCTATTTTATCCGTCTCGCACTACTCACTTTTTCAGCTCTGGCGGATGTGCCTTCGACATTTTCTATTAGTTATTTTAATCTTTGCGCAAAAAAAAATAGCAAAATATAATGCGGCCGGGCTGAGAGTGACCGTTTGCTAAACGTTTCTCCAGTGCTGGAAAATGTGATTGCAAATATACTAAATCTAGCGGCTTATCGCCCGACCGCCACAATTTAGTATTAACTTTAATTAAAAAAAAGTTCAATTTAACAAAGTTTTAAAAAATACTGTTTTAACATAATTTTTTTCATAAATTAAAAAAAAAAAAAATCATTTATTTCGTCGAGTTCCACAAAATAAATCTTAAAAAAAGGATGGCCGCCTCTAACTCAAAATCGATGTGGCATCCCTTATCACATAAAGCATTTACCGATAGTTTCAAGGTCTGGCAGCCTTTCTGTGCAATAAAAGTGCGATTAGCCAAAATATTGTAAAATTTCTTAAATATATAATTTTCGATTTAATTTTAAAGTGATCGGGAACCATGAAAATTTTTGAATTTTCGTTTGCATTTTGGCAAATTTCGGATATATTTTTGTAGAATCAAATACAACTTATTCCCTCTAGGGGCCATGAGCTTCAATCCTTTATAAGATGATCACCTTCATTTTTATCTAATTTCAAACTTAAAATTTAATTTAAAAACGTTAATTGCTAATTTATTGCCCAATTTAGTTCACATTTTAATTTTGCGCCATCCCAATTTTAGCTACATAGTGAAAATAGCCAAAACTATAGCAAAATATAGCCAAAAAATATCGATAAAATATGGATATCGTCTTATCGAAAGCCATCCCTAGTCTGATACAACTCTGCAAAACACACAAACACACATACACGGCCAGAGACAGCAACAACGATAGCTGCGAGCATCGGCAATTAATATATATTTTTTTTAAGTTTATTTTTATTAGTTGAGGCAATTGTGTTTGTGTTTGTTTTTGTTTCATTTGCACGGTGTCAATGTTATGTTAAGTTGTAAACCAAATGTTGCTAATGCTGTGCTGAGAAGAGAAATTGCTTGCAGTTTATGTGAAAGTCGATTGAAAGTGTACCAAAAAAAAAAAAAATAACTACAATTGTCGTTTCGGTATGAGTGTATGTCTGTGTGTGTGTTAGTGTTAGTGTTAGTGTGACAGCAGAAGACTTTTGTCGCCACTGTGTGTTGTGTATGTGTGTCAGTGCGCTGTCAAAAGGGCGGGTAAAAGAAAAGTCAACAAACTGACAAAGACAAGGAGAGCAAGTGGGCAAATTGAGTGCGCGAGAGCGAGAGCGAGTGGGAGAACGTTGTCAACATAACGGAGCATAAAGCGAACGCGAAAATGTTTACAAAGAAGAAGAAGAAACCGCTAATCTCGATGCCCAGCAATTTTGAGCATCGCGTGCACACGGGCTTCGATAAGCGTGAGAATAAATATGTGGGACTACCCCTACAGTGGGCCTCCATTGTGGGCAACAATCAAATACTCAAATCCAGTAATCGGCCGTTGCCTTTGGTCGATCCCTCGGAGATAACGCCAACGGAAATACTTGATTTAAAGACCATTGTGCGTCCGCATCACAACAACAACAACAACAACGGTAACAACAACAACAAAGCGGATACAACATCATTGAACAGCAGCGGGAGCAATATTATGAATGTCACTGCTCCTGCACTCTCGGCGCCAGGTGGCAACGCCGGCCTGCAGCTGCAGCTGCTACCCAAAACATCGCATGTGGCCAGATCGAATTCGCTGCGCAGCTCCAGTCCGCCACGTGTGCGTCGTGTTGTGGCCAATGTGCCGCCCTCGGTGCCCGAGGAGGAGTCCCAAATATCGCCAGGAGGGGCAGCGGGGGGAGCAGCAGCGGGGGGAGCAGCAGCGGGAGGAGCACCCGGCAATACCACACAAACACAGTCCATCCCTGGTCATGGCTACAAACAACAACAACAGCAGCTGTCACATAATAATATGCTCTATCCAAGTCAACAACCAAACAGTCA